>JAVSBS010006146.1:285240-307881 GCA_033124195.1 Coracias cyanogaster
CATTTAAACTGTTCATGTTGAAAATGGCCATGCCCCAATAGTTTTTCTACATATTTTTAGCCAAAGTTGTTTGCATTCATGGTCTCTTGTGGTGTTCCAGTCATTGCCTGGTTTCATTTAAAGTTTGCTTTCAATTATGATTTTTACAACCTTCTGTATGTATTGATGACTCTTTTCTTATGTGTGTTTTCTTTGGTAGATACAAGATTTTCTTGCAAAAACTTCTTCCTCAAAAATCTTTTATATGAAGCCTTTCTCCCCCTGGACTATGAAGTTATTAAAAAAGTCCTGCCTGAACAACCCTTCCTTTGTATACAAACAGCAACCTTGTATTTATATGTATTTCAACTTTTCCCTTGTTTTTCTCCCTCTATAACAACAGCTGCTATATCTGAACTCGCTAGTAGAGATTTTCTTCAGTGATGATGCTTTCTTCATATTTCTGGCATAGACATTGTTTACTCTGAGTGTATTTTTAAATGTATAGCGAGGCTTTTCCTTTCTGAATTGCATCTTTTTGTTGCTGTTCTCTGAGAATGCTTTAGTGCTTCTTCAGATCTCTGCTCTATGCTTTCATAGCCAGCCTCAGAAAGATAGATATTGTATATAACTTATGTAGGATATAAAATACAATAAATATGATGCAAAGAAAAAAGTAGATTTGACTTTTAAACAAATTCCTCTGTTTCAAGCCGAAGAGTAATTCACTGGGCAGCAAAATGGAGATGTACAGACTCTTCAGCATGTAATAAAAGGTGAACTTTGGGGAATTACAGCAGAGAATGAGCTAATGTGTATTTCAGTTATTGTCATACCATTCTGGGAAACCAAGCTGGATTTTACTGGAAAATTTGGGAGTGCTATTTCCTATAATGAAGGGAAGGGGTGCGTTCCTGGATGCCCGCAAGCTGCTCTGGCAATCTGAAAGCCATTATCAGGTAATGAATCATCCAGTTATCAATTATCAAAACATGAATATCCTTTACAAGTGCTTATACATGCATGTATAGGTGTCTATACTATCATCTAAAAAAAGTATTGAGAAAAATTACCTGTATAATTAGCAAACATTTCATAGGAATCCAATGTTTTGTTAAGGAAATATGGTATTTTATCAAATTCTGTAGAGTTCCTCAAACACTTGTATCTTAGATTGCCCTTAAAAAGCTGGAGGCCTATGAGGGCAAAGACACTCAGGCAGAAAACAGTCAGGATCATCACATCAGAAAGTTTCTTAACAGACTGGATAAGTGCCCCTACAATGATCTTGAGTCCTAGGAAGACAATATACAAAGGAAAAATGGGATGAAAAACTGAGATGCATACGTCATATTAGATTAGAGTTAAAAGCAGTGTGTAACAACCAATGTACCAAAATTACTGGATAATAAGTAGCGAATATATTTGCAACTCAACTATAGTTTGGATGAGAGAGGGATTAATATGAGAAATATTTTTTTCCCCCTCATTTGATTGACCCTACCCTTTCCAGATGTTGCTTTAATCCCTTAACAAAATATTTAGGCAAGGATAAGGAACCAGAGATAGTCTAGTTCTTCTTTTCCAAAAGAATAATATGCGTAATCCAAATGCAATTTCCAACACTGGTAATCTGTGAGGAAACTGGAAACACTGGGGACAATAATTAATATGATCATAGACCAGAGAGAGAAAATAGAGGCAACCCATTGGTTCTTGATTTGTATTTCATCATAACAAAGGATCTGCTGGCTTTGTAACTAAGGGAAAAGGGAAAAGAAACTGAGTTCCCAGGGGTGATGAAAGATGATTTATAGTAAAGCCTGTTCAGTCACCAGGGGTGCTTCTGTTGAACCATAACACATACACCAGCTAGAAGAATGTTCTGTAAAACTGACATTATAAAGTGTTAACAAAATCTATAAAAGCATAATGAAAATAAACTAAGTACAAGATTTTTTCTAACACTTGATTTATTCTGGCTTGGCCAGGTGAACAGAGACACTGTCTGTGCCCACAAATTCAGCTGTCTGCAATCAATGAAAGATACAAAAAAAAAAAAAAAAAAAAAAAAAAAAAAAAAAAAAAAAAAAAAAAGAAAAAGGGGGGGAGGGTGAAGGTAAACACCAGCATTTTGATTGGAGCGAAGAATCAGTTGTAAATAGCAGAAAATATTCAGCAAATAAGATTTCTTACCTGGGACTACTGAAATGGTTTTTAAAGCTCTCAGAACCCTGAAGGTCCGAAGGACGGAAACACTCCCCAGGTTACTACTAACTGCTCCCACGTACCTGTAAAGTCAGGATGGGATATGTCAAGTGGTTGATCAGAGTAAACAAGGCAATTATTTTACAGTGGTCATTCTTAATTGTTAATCTGTTTGAGCACATTTTAAGTATTAATAAACTACACATCAAAGATTTGTCTGAAAACTTAAAAAATAGAAACCCATTTCTTGATTATTAGAGTTTCCTTATGAGGTATCTCTTGGTTTGTGCACAGTTGCTTTTGTGTCAGCATCTTAAAATATCATGCCTTTAAAAAATAAACAAAGATTACACTTAAAATTATTCATTTCAGGCTGAAACATTTGCTGAACTGGTTTGAACTCCCTTCTGTAGCTGCACTTTTTTACTGGTTGAGTATAAATGCTTTCTAATTACTGCAAACTGAAGCACAAACTATGATTTTTTGGAGGAAAGAGCCCAAATTTAATCCCCTGTCCTGGCGTCTATACATGTCGCTCTATTTTCAAACTCACACTTTCATTCACAGGATCAGGATGTGTGTATGTGCCAGACCAGCTATGATATTGCACTGATTTAAATCCGTCTATTCATGTAGAATCATAGAATTGCCAGGGTTGGAAGGGACCTTAAAGATGATCTAGTTCCAACCCCCCTGCCATGGGCAGGGACACCTCCCACTAGGTAAGGTTGCTCAGAGCCCCGTCCAGCCTGGCTTTAAAAACTTCCAGGGATGGGGCTTCCACCACCTCTCTAGGCAACCTGTTCCAGTGTCTCACCACCCTCATGGTGAAGAACTTCTTCCTAACATCTAATGTGAATCTGCCCACTAAATTTATGTACACTAACCGCAGCATATATCTTGCTCTGCACAGCTCTGTTCCCCTCTTGAAAGGCCAATACATCGTTATTTTACAGTAAGTGATAAAACAAGGGGAAGAGTCAATGTTCTAGATAGCTCCAGATAAAATTAGGACCCACAGGAGTTTTTTTTTTTTATACTGCAGACAGCCATATGCACCACAACAACAAGAACTTCAAGTACAGAGCATGAGCACAGGTAATCCATGTTTTATATATTCCCACTTACGCCATAACAATAACAGTGAAATCCAACCAGTTCCAGGGATCTCGAAGGAAGGTGAACTCATTTAGACAGAATCCTCTTGCCAATATTTTTATTAATGATTCAAAGGTATAAATGCCAGTGAAAGTAAATCTAAGGACGGGATAAAAGTGCCAAAGGAAAACAGCAATATTAGCAATTAACAGAAGAGACATGGTCAGACTATTCACTGTCTCGGCCAATAAACCAAGCCGATGCTGCAGAGAAGTACTGCAAAGACTGCTGTTGATGTCAATACATTCTATCAGGAGTTGACCGCACTCTGGACATGGCTATTAATATGCATGCTTGTGACAAGGTTCTTTCGGCATTCAACAATTTTTTTCAAGCACTTTCATGTGAGTCTCTGTGATTTAAGAAACATAAAACTCCTGGCTACTTGTTAAAATAAAGAATAGAATTCATATCTTCCTCTGGTTTCATGTAGCCGAGCAAACGTGTAATACGCTGTGTATTATTTACTTTGGGACCACAGCATCCATTTCTGTGCAGAATTCAAAACACTTAGAGAAATACAAGAGTACAGAATTTTCAATTTAAGATGGCAATTATTCTTATTAATGGAAAATTATCGGTAAAAGCTCTTCTGGACATACTGAGTGCACTTACCATTTCAACAAGGCAGTGATCTCCCTACAGAATTCAAAAGGCATTCATTTGGTAGTCAGCAAATGCACTAAGAATTTATCTGGATGTAGTGCTTCTCTTTTCATTTGGAAAGAAGTATTTGAAATTATTATTGAAATGCATTTGACTGGTAGACTTGATGCCAACAGCAGATACAACTGTTACCTAACCTTTAACACTCTCATAGGTAGAGATATATCACAGAAACACAAAATGGTGGGGGTTGGAAGGAACCTCTGGAGATCATCTTGTCCAACCCCTCTGCTAAAGCCGGGTCACCCAGAGCAGGTTGCCCAGGATCGCCTCCAGGTGGGTTTTGAATTTCTCTAGAGAAGGAGATTCCAAAGCCTCTCTTGGCAGCCTGGGCCAGGGCTATGGCACCCTCACAGGAAATAAATTTTTCCTCATGCTCAGATGGAACTTCCTGTGCTCCAGTTTGTACCCATTGCTCCTTGTCCTGTCACCGGGCACACTGACAAGAGTCTGGCCCCATCCTCTGGACACCCACCCTTCAGATATTTATAAACATTGATAAGATCCCCTCTCAGTCTTCTCCAGGCTGAATAGACCCAGGTCTCTCAGCCTTTCCTCTTATGAGAGATGTCCCTGTTCCCTCATAATCTTTGCAGCCTATGGTTATGGTTAGGCTGATGGTTAACTTGTTATCCACCAGGACTCCAAGATCCTTCTCCATAGAGCTGCTTCCCAGCAGGTCATCCCCTAACCTGTACTGGTGCATGGGGTTATTCCTCCTTAGGTGCAGGACCCTACACTACATATCTCAACATCTTCTGGAGCTCTATTACTGTCTATTAATGCCATGCACAGTCTTGTTCCTGTTTGCCTGATGATTTGCTATTCCCAACAGTATCATGTAACATGACAGAGTCAGAAAATTTTAGACCAAAATTTTTATTTTGGTATTTTCTCCTTTACATTAGGTGTTAAAATTATTAGGGTTCATTTTCTAACATTTTTATGCCAAACTGAAAGAGTGAGAGCTGAAAGAGTCTTTAGAAAAAAAAAAAAAAAAAGAAACACATGGGATTTATCCGGTTTATGTGTGACTACAAAGGCATGGATTTGTTGCGATTTAACATGACAGGTGTCAGCAGCGCTGAAGATAAGAGCTTTACTTTCTAACAGCATCCTGCAGGCCAGGAGCTTCTGACAGAACATTTTATTAGCAAAAAACTCAGCATTTCCATGTTATTAAAAAGGATTTTTAAAAAAATGAGCTTCATCGGCATCAGCGACAATGGGAAGTTTGTCTGGATTAAGAGCAAATAATTACCCAGTGACTTCAGGAACTGGGATAGCAAACTGGGACAGACATGAAGGTAGTTCAACAACAGAACTTTATCTACACTTACTTTCTCCTATAACACTTCAATTATTGTAGATACTGAGTTTAAAGGCAAAAATACTCCTTGAAAGTGAAATAAACTACAAAGTTCTAACAAAAGCAACTTTCCTTCTAAATCGCCCATAAACTAGTTTGAGTGAAGGCAGTGAGTTAAGTCTCAATAATTCACTATAACTACAGAATTAAAAAGCATACGTACCCACAGATACTTACTCAACATATTTGTTCCATGAAGCAGATTGAGAAGAGGATTCAGTCAGAGCCATGAATACACAATTCGTTATAATAGTGCACATGATAAACAAAGTGAATAATGTAAGTCATGGGAGTGAAGGCAAATAACATGAATTCAGAAGGTAGCGAGATATCCTATCAGTGATAGACATGGTATCTGTCTTCCAGTTTAAAGCTTTGTATGAACAGCACACACATGTATTTGCTGATTTTAAGTCATATTAGATGACAACACACTACTGTTATTATTCACACTACCTGGACTTCTGTACAGGCTAGAGATCTGCTGCTCATTGCAAAGTTGGTAGAATGATCCTCAACCAAAGACTAGGAGAAAGGAGGTATTTTTAATTTCATTTTATAGCATAAAAGTTAAAAACTTGCTCAAGGTCACACAGGTGAAGCCCAAACCTGACTGGCAGAGCTGTGCTCTTCTGAAGAGACAGCGTGAAGTCTGCCAGGATACTTGCAAGTGTCTCAAAGGACTCTAGATGCTCATGTTTAGCCAAATCTTGGGGCTGTCCAGCTGCTTTCTCAGACCTGCTGACTATAGGGTATGAACAGGAACTTGGGCATCTAGCTCATGAGTGTGTAGACACCTAAACTTAAGTGCCTTCTCTGGAGGTGAATCACATTCCTTGTGCCATATCATGCGTTTTGAAAATCCAAAAGGTTTTGATTGGTACATGAGAAAGACATCTAGCCTTTCCATCATCCATCCTCTCCATTCCCACAAAACATCTTCCTGGCTTTGGCTCTAGGCACAGTCAAATTGTCACAAACCCAAGATGTCTGGAAACCTAAATTTACATGATTTTTCTTTCTGTGTGTTTTCATATGCATGCCTGCCTATCTCAGCCTTTTTCTTTTAAAACTGGGCAATGGTTGAACAGCTTTGGTGCATGAATTGAATGTAATTCCTACAGTTTTGTAATTCCTACAGTTTACAGAATGTAATTCCTAAACAGAAGATGAGAAAGAGGAGAGACATCTCATCAGTCTTCTCACAGAGAAATGCTTCTAGCATGAGATACTAATTTATAAGACATCAGAAAATCAACATCAGAGATCACCCTCAAAACATAAATCTGTAGAAAAATCAATACCCCCAGTACTCACAAAACTATCTCTACGTAGCACAAAAGCACCAAGACAATAATAATTCCCAAGGTAATTAGAAGTGATCTGGAGTGAGGAAAAGACTAGATTAAGTCAATGCCCTAAAATACAAAAGCACAGGATTACAAATGGTTTCGTAAACAGAAAGAGCGAATGAAGCCAACAAAAGGATATGAATGTACTAAAATTTTAATTGCTGTTCTTCGGATTGGATGGAAAGGACTCAGGATCCATAAGGCACGTGTAGCAGTAAATCTGAAGATTGTTTTCTGTTTGTTTAGCACTATGAAAATCTTTTAAAAAAGAAAAAAGAAACACGAAGTAAAGTTTTCAAGAAGTTGAGAAGGTAATATATTTTTATACTATATCCTGGTCAATCAGTGATGAGCAAGAGCTTGATTTTAACTTTGGTCTGTTTCTTTAAACAGGAAGACCATGTAATAATTTGCTATCCTCTCATCCTAAAGTGATGAAAGAGTTAATAGCAATTTACTGCCAAGCTGCAAAAAAAAAAAAGCTTCAGGATTAACTTCTTTGCTCTAAGACTGCAGAAATTCATTTCTCAAGCAATAAGCAGGATTTCCAATGGATTAGTTTCCATTTGTCTGTTCTTTATTGATGATCATGTTCTTCAATACTTCATGACTATAATACGGAGCTTGAATAAGCAGGTTTTAAGGATTGATAAGCAAATATTTTAAAATAATGTTTTACTTAGGTGATCATTTATTTTACATGTAAGAGGAGCATTAGCATTGAGATGAAGAGGAACAGATTGTTTCAAACCACAGAATTTAAGAAAATTTACAAAATTATAATAATTTCTTGTAGATCTAACTCAAAACTCCCTTTTCTTCCTTTATTTTACTTTTTCTGCTTCCATTCTGATTCAAATGCTAATCAAATTCATATTATTTAATTCCCATAATTTAAAAATGAAGCTTTTTAAAAGATTACAGCATGTCATTCGGCTGTGCCAACTGCCTGCATTATTATAACCTAGAACGGGATCATAGTATTTCCAAAGGGATGCAAGCAAAACTGATAGATCATTTACATAAACTCTTCTTAGCAACACAACAAAGCAAATAAAAATCCAAACATCTTGGTTGGCTCTAACCTTACTGTCTTTGTAGTATGGGTCGAGATCCTCCAGCGGTTCCCCGATGAGCTCTGGAGGAGGATTTCCATAGAGAGCTGGTAACTTCTGGAAAGCTTTCAGGTCAAGTTGAGGACGTGGTTTCTCCTCAGGTTTCTGGTCTATCGTGTTTCTTCGACAATTCTTCTTGGCAGCAATTCTCTTTTCGATAGCAGCCAAGGATTCCTGAGTGAACTTACAGAAGTTGTTGGTACCAGGTAGTAAGAACGCATCCATTTTTCATTCTTCTCTTCCTACCACTGATTCTGTCCAAATAATAGAAGTAAGTAGAAGGGAAGTCCAGTAAGTCCAAACCAGGTATGTTATAAAAATTAAACTGATGGCCCATTCACGGCTAATAATATAAACTTTATGAGTTATCAGCTTCTAAACAGAAAAAAAAAGATACCTTTTTGGGTCAGATATCTCTTCAGTATTTTTCAAAAAATGATATGTATCCGGTAGGATGCAGTCAGACTTCTATAAGCTTAAGGGTGTATTTATAGCACCTCATTTAAGATACTTGTTACCGTAAATACTCTTGAGTTGTTTTTCACAAAAAAACTAAAGGTACTGGTTTAACGCAGTATTTGGAAATGGGACAGTAAACCTCATCAAACTGCAACAGTATAAAAGATGGGGAAGCTGTTTCTCCAACAGAAGGACCAAGTATTACATTAACAAGTGCAGATGTAAATACTTGGGTGACTAACCCATCCCAGTGCTGTCAGCGCAGGAACGAATCATGTCCAAGGATCAGAAGATTTAACTTTCAACCCAGAGTCAGGACTGGCTGACATGATGGATAGAAATTCTTGATCTGACAAGTATTAAGCACAAAGTTTATATTCTATGCCTGCTTGTCAGAACAAAAGAAGTTATATTATACTAGAAAAATACTTTGCTTTATTTAGTAGAGAATTTTGAGCAGGTATTGGATAAGAGCCATTCAACTAGATGCTACCTGAGTCAATACTTTGGCAGTACAGTGGAGCCAACCTTCTACCTTCATACTGTGAAGAGCTTCAAAGCAAGCCCATGAAGTGCATGTATGTTAACACTGAAAAAACTGAAAATGGGACAATTCAGACTTACATCCTTGTGCTAAAATCACTCAAAAGCTCTATAAGGAGATTAAAATACTTTCTTTGACTACAACCTCTGGGAAGACACTGTTGATTCAATACAGAGTCACAGAGCTATGGAGCCACTGCAGTCCCACCTGCATTGTGAAATGATCCCATCTGGTCAATGGCTTTACCTAGGATGGATTACTGCTGGGTCTGCATGGAATAAGATCACATTAGAGGCATTCACCCAGGTCTTTCCATCCAGAATCTGCCACCACCACTTCAATGTGTCCTTCAAAGCTGACTCCATAACTAGCAGTCAGAGCTTAATCCTGGAAAGCTTAAGCTGTTCCTGCTGAACAACTACCAGATGACCTGCTCTTCCGCCATTCCTTTCCAAGCACTATACACAACATCCCAGGAAAACGATGTCTGAATAAGACTTTTTTTTAACTGAAAATAATTTTACTGCCTGTGTGTTGAATCCCTGTATCTTCTCCTGATGTCATTTCATTTCTCCCGAGGTATAACATGATTTCTGTTGTCCTCACATTGCTGAGCTGTAGGAAACCATTACTGTGAGAATAGCTGGAGGGCAGCGACAAACCAACTGCAATGAAGTCCCTTCATTTTTGCAGCATGCCTGCCTCTCCCATTAAATAAGCACAAAAAATCATAAATATGAAAAGTAACCCTTGCTTACAGCAAAAACCAGCAACATTTCTGAAGATAAATAGGACATTCAGGCAAGAATACTCATTATTTTAACCTTTTCAAGATTAAGCTAAGGGTCTGGAAGCTGTGTGTAGTATCATAGTAAAAACAAAAACTGTAACATCCCCTCCTATTTTTTCAAGCCTTCAGCCAGCCAAAGTGGTATTTGTTTTGTTCCTGCTCAGAGTAATTTAGATGTTGTGGTATAAGTAATGAGAGCTGTGAATGATGCATGAAATGATACAATTTCTGTGCAATGCACGGAGGGAATACAATAATTACTTTAGTCTGCATTGTGCCAAATCATCCAAACATACCCATCCCTCCACATAGCACTTCCATAGAAGTCTATCTGATCTCAAAAGTTTACTGCTGACATTCTGAGTTTGCTGCAGGTTTCTTTGTGGTTTTCTCACCTCTCTTCCATGAAACCATCTTTCAAATCCCAGAGAAGAAACCTATTCACACTGTTCTCCTTCAAGGCTATGAGAAGGCAGAGGGAAATCTAGGAAGACAAGATGCTAATGGCTAAAGCCGAGTATGGGGAAAGAAAAGGAAACATGAGGGCACATAGAGCCTACAGATCATTAGCTGGAGACCAGGCAGGCGAGGCTTTCCTGGTGGTTTTATAAATTGCTCCACAGGTGAACAAACTTAAAGAAAAGGAGATAAAGTCTTGGCTTGATTCCTCACACATCAGTAGCAAAATTTCCACTGATAGCAGCTGCAAGCCGGGTAGTAGAAGGCTAAACTACACTTTTCATTCATGGGTAATTCTGAGCTACTCAGCCTAGCCCTGAATAAAATCTAATGGTTATTAAAAATGGAGTAATCTGGAAAAATGTTCCTGATTCATTCAAGCATCTTTAAAAGTAATTTCTGTTACTCATAGTCTTGGGGAGGACAGCATACAAAGTACAGCTGAAATGTATTTAGTTTTTTATATGACCAGGGCTAGATTTAGCAATTTGACCCAAAGCTGTAAAAAGTGTTAATGCAAAACCATTTTTGCCCTCGATGTCACGGAAGCAACAAAGTATCATTTTGGCCTTTTCTCAAGACCTGAAATACCTATAAAGTAATGTGACATTTAATAATGTAACTCTTTAAAATGAAAAGTATTTTTATCCTTCGACTGAAGACCAGAGAATGCTGGATAACATCATCATAATTGAAGAAGAAGAATAAGAAAAACAAACAAAAAAGCATTTATTTGTTATTTTAGCTGTTAAATGTATTTTTTATGAATTATTCCTCAAATACAGAATGTGTAGCTAGATAACATTTCCAAACTAAGGCTGTTTTCTTCCAAACGTCTTTTCCTCTTTAGGAATATTCATTGTGACAGACTAGGAAACAAGGTTATTGTCAAAGATGTTTTCTCTCCTTTTCTTGTTATTACAGTCATCCCAATTCAATCCTCAGTGTGGGCAAATGGATGGCAGGGCGGCGGGGGGGAAGGAGAAAACCCTGTCTCCCCCCCAGAGTTAGGCTCACATCTCAATATGAGCTGCAGTGGCCTTCAGTGAGGCACAGCTGCTGATCACGGGAGTGAAAAGTGGTTGCCATGGATGTGACCTGCTCTGGCTAACAGACCTTGCTAACCCCCCTAAAATAGGGAGCAGGGGGCTATGAAGGTAGCACAGCTACTGCCCGTTATCAGGGATGAGGTAACTGATGATTGTCCTGGTCCAGCCAAGCCTGTTTTTGGTGAAGGCAACCATCTAGCCACTATGAAGAAAGACAGATTGCAACCAGTGCGTTAGCAACAATGGCAAAATGGATCACAACCAGTGCATTAGCAATGACGGTGCACAACCAGTGTGTCAGCAACAATGGCGAAAATTGCATTTTCAGATTTCTAATCCAATCAAAATATTACAAATGTATGACTAGAGTCACTCAAGCCCCACCTAAAAGTAAAGACACG
Organism: Coracias cyanogaster; assembly: GCA_033124195.1. Taxonomy (NCBI): domain Eukaryota; kingdom Metazoa; phylum Chordata; class Aves; order Coraciiformes; family Coraciidae; genus Coracias; species Coracias cyanogaster. The sequence continues at coordinate 296,790 of JAVSBS010006146.1, forward strand.
CTGTCAAATGTGATGAATTGAAGGGAAAAATGGGGAGAAGACTTCCATTGAAACTTCTGGGATTGGTCAACGGGCTGAACATATCTTCCCCCCATAGGGATGCCTATTTGGATAAGAACCCCGGGTTACGTGTACTTAAGTATTAAGTATTAGGCTAGCTACTAATTATTATTATATTATATAACTTAGTCACTGTCACTGGTATCCTCAAATCTGCATGCTGTCACAAGGTGCGGTAGACGAACTCCATTATTTTGAAAGAGTATACAATAAAGTACATTAGTTATAGATATAAAAGTTTCCAGAAACTTTAATTTTGAGACCTAAGGGATCCTGTCTAAGTGTCACTGCTTGTAAGAGGGTCACCCTCCAATCTAGCGAGCTGTTAGTAGGGATCTGCTTTCCAGTGACACCGTTAGCTCACCTAACAGGCTGGGCAGATTGTAAAGGGTCCAAGGAGATCCTCCTTCTCCTTAACCAGAGTGTTTCAGGCTGATTGGGCTCAAGGGTCCTGCCTCTCTCTCTGAAAATTAATTGATATTCACAGGCTGGACAGGACTGAAAAGGGTCCGAGGTGAGCCTCTTCTCCATCTCTATATTTTGGCCTTTTTCATGACACTCAGTTAATGAATAAAAGTTGTTCTCAGTTATTGGATTTTCCGGCTTCATGATCTGTTATGGAAAGGGGTGAAAACATGTTGATAATTACTGTGATCTGCATGACCAAGGTAATTAGTATGTTCAGAGTGGCCAGGATAATCTTATTACTTTTTTCTTTTTCTTTAGCTTGGATGATTGCAATTCTTGTCTGTTAAAATTGTCCCTTTGGTTTAAAAAGGCTTTCATAACATGTACAGAAGTTATCTCTTAAGAAACTGGAATAACAGTTGTTTGAAGGCTGTATGTGAAAAGCCTTGTCCTATTGGAAAAACTGAAATGTTATTATTGTCTTTGATGTGATTGATTTTTCTACACTTTTGCGTCTTATTCAGTCTATATTATTGGATAATATCCAATGCCTGGAGGAGCAAAATTAGGGACTCCAGACTGATACAGCTCTTTGCATCTGCAGTAATTATTTCAGGAGCCAATAACATGAATATGGGCCTTTGAAAGACAGGCCGACTGCACCACCCAAAGTTACTGTGATAGGCTTGGGCTGTGTTACAACTTTCTACATCTGAATTTCTAGCAGATAAGAAAAAAGTCTTCCAGAACTGAATAAGGAAAGCTTTAGTTAGCAGTTCAAGACTTCTGTATAATTGTTCTATTCTTTCCTAAAAACCTTCTGTATATTTTGAGGCAGATGATTTAATCAAATCAAACTGACACTGTCTTAATGATCTTTAAAACTTATATCTAAATAACTTTTGTATATTAACACATGGAATTAAATCATAGAATAATTCAAGCTGGAAGGGAACTCAGGAGGTCTTTAGTTTAACCTGCTCCTCAAAATGGGTCTGTCATGAGGTCAGGGCTTTATCCAGGCAAATCTCCAAGACGGAGACTGTACAACACCTTTGAGCAACCTGTTTCAATATTTGACTCTCTCAATCCATTTGGACCCCTTGCCATTTCAATTTATGCCCCTTGTCTCTTTCTTTCCCACCATATGTTACTACAATAATAAAAAAGAAATAACATTGCATTAATTTGAACGGTAAAAGGCAACACCACTCTTCAAATGCCTCTATATAAAGAAAACAAATACTGTACCTTCTTCAGCCCATTTAGTCTACCTACTTATAGCAGCCTGCAAGAAACATCTCACAGGTCTGACTAACACCATCCAGTGTAGCTTCCCCCAGGACTGGAAAAGAAGACAATGATCAGCATTTGCTCATTAGTTTCCCACCTTTAGAACACCTTACTTGAACTGAGCTGTGGCATCATCCTTTGAATCTTCCAAGTTCAACCCTAAAACTTGTTTATCTTCTGAAGTGCTGGGGCCTGAGTTGTGGGCCCCAAGTTGGAGTTGACCTGTGGATGAGTCACAACATAGCAGAATGTTTTATTTATCCTATTGGCGTCATGTTCCAGAACCTGGCTCACCTGTGTCTCTGTGGCTCCACCCTCACCCAGGTGGTTGTGGTTGGGGTGGTGAGAGAGGCCAGGATTATATCAACCAGGAACTGATCAGTTGGAGGACCTTCCTGTTGGGTGTGGCTTCTGTTGAGGCTGGTCACACCTTGCAGAACTCTCTCAGTGGCCTCCTTCCATATGAGGGGCCACTGAGGAGCCATCTCTGTCTGTTGTGTCCAGCAGGCAATGCTGGCACCACAGTGGGCAGAGGAGGAGCTGGGCCCACAGGAACTAATGTCAGGACTGTCTGAAAGAAGACTTCTGAGGGGATGTTGCTGAGTTCAGTTTTGGCCTGTGTGATCAGGCAGCTTCCGGCAGCATGAAGTGATGATGGCTGAATCAGCACAACACCTTCCCTAGACAACCTTGCTGAGAGCTCCAGTCCTCTTAGTCTCCCAGCATGGCAGCTGAATGAAAGGAGATGGTAACAGTTTATCTAGCTACCCTATACTCTCTTTGCAGTCAACAAAACTGAGAACACAGACCAGCTAATGATAAACATACAGATTAAGACATATGAAGAGTGCCAAAGAATGCAACTGATTTTTTTCATTGCCTATAAAAGAAAACTTAAGACAAGATAAATCCCACTCTTTCAGTCTGGGATTTACAGCTTACAGTTCCCAGCACTGGGAATGAAGGTAGCAAACAGTGTAGAGATTCACAAAACTATTTACAAAGACCCAATAAGCCTGTTAGCATTCATACAGAAAGCGCCTTTGGGTAGAATTCATCTCACCTCACTGCAGACATCTCAGAGTTAGACAGCTACATCTCCACTAGCTCTCCATCTGCCTGTTGAGACACCTTTTCACATTTCTTTCAGGATGAAATGAATCACATCTCAATGTCAGTTGACTACAGCCGATGATCTGTGATGTCTCAAGTGAGATGAGACAAATTCAACTCTTTGCATCCATTAGGACTACTCTTCTTGCTGCCTCAATGAATGGAGAGCTGCTAAACTTCCAAAAATTAGTAATTCTACAGTCAGAGGTAGGACTGGGCAACCATCATTAGTCACCAGCAGACTGTGAACACATACAAATTCTAGGATTGCTTTATATTACGTTGCTTCCTTAATGACTACTTACAGGACAAGCCTTCTTAGCAATTAGTGAAGCACTGAGTCACATTTGTTGTTGCATGGCAAGGGTGGGCTAATTTTCAGCTACTTTGTTTTAATAAATAATTTAAATCTGTGCAGACATCACTTTCTGTAAGTGCTTGAGCAGCCAATTGACAGGTTGTCAAATGGCCAGTTGCAAGCACTGAGGAAGTTAAGAAACTCTGAGAGAAAAGAGGTGAAAAGCTTTTAATGACTATAGACTACTCCATTGCTGTAGGAGCTAGGATCAGTTATCTGTAATCACCATAGTTATTAACATAATCCTACGAACTTTAACTGGTAGCTTTGGTATGCCCAAGGAAATAGCTAGACCATGGAAACAACGTTGGTCATCAAGAAGTGCACAACAGTTCAGAAGTGACCAGAATAAGACTGTGAATGCCAACAGTAAAGGCAACAATGACAGTGCAGCTTGGATTGAGTAATCATCAACAAGGCACTCCTGACCTATCCCTAAAACTCAGGATTGTAGGGGTAATCAGAGGACAAAAAAAAGACTGGTGGGAAACTCCATGACCCAACACTAGGATTCTGGACCATCTCTCCAACTTCTGAGGAACCCAAGGAGTGGAGAATACCCTAAGGAACCCCACAGCCCAGGATTATTCATGGCATAGCTGGAGGTGCAGCGCAGGAAAGTCATGTAACTCATAAAATTGCCTATATCTGTGATTAAAGCATGTTGATGACTGAGTCCATTGATCCTCCACACCATGGTCTTATATGGTGAAAACTGAATAGAGATCTTAGATAACAATCTTCCTATACTGTTACCAAGAAGGTTAACCAGTTGTGGGACATAGATGACAGGGAAAAAAATTCAGGTGTGTAGTATTAAAAAACAAAGATAAGAGACAGGTAACAACTCAGCCCTCTTCTGACTTGATTACTCTGTGTGCTTAGAAACCATGAGTGAAATGGAATATGTCTTGATTTAGAAATGCCATACCAAGAAATATCAGCTGGTCTGGTGGCAGATTTAAGAAGAATGGCCAGACAGTGTGTCTTATTTGTTAGCCCTGTGAAGTGAGGAAGAGGAGGAGAAAAGGCAGAAGGAGGAAGGGCAATTCATTAATTCATTTGGCAAGCTGGGTCCCGCCAAAGGGCCAACAGTGGAAGGAAGGAAGGAACATGCTGCAGGTTACATTTAGCAACAAGGAGAGGAACAAGTTGTGAGTTTTAACCACTTATTTCTATGTACTGAACAGTCTGCAGATTTTATGGATATTCAACCTTCACAGCAAACAGAAGGAATCTGAATTATCTTCACCCTTAAGGAATAATAAGCAAGCTCTTGCTACCTCAAACTTGCAAGAGGCCAAGGACACTTATTGTTGCTGCAGTTGTCTTCAGGTGACATTACTCAATGGTAACTTGTTTTTTTTGCATTTGAGATGTAGGGTTTTACAGGCCAGACTGCCAAAATGTCAGGTTTTTTTCTTGCCACATCTAAGCAGTGTTTCAAACATGGTTAATGTGATTAATGGTTCTATAAACTTTTAGCTGATATTAGTATAACTTGATTACAACAAACGAAAACTATAGAAACTCACTGAAACATATGGATTGGATTTTGGACTGTTACCATTAACAAAAAGTACTGAATGCACTAAAAGTATCACAGATTTGCCATTTTATAGTTCTGAATATTAGTTTCACCATGTACATTTTGATACAGAAAGGTATCTGAGCAGCTGAATATATGCTTTGGAGGACAGCACTTTAGATACAACATAAAACAAAAAATTCTCCCCAAGATCATAACAAAAGACAAATGGTCCAGGAAATAAAACCTGAAATCCCCCCGCCCATTAATAAAACTCAGTGAGAAAAATTTTAACATGTAAGTTTTCAAAACAAACTTACATTGAGTATACAATCTATCTGCATTTTAACTTGGATTGCCAGAAGTTTAAAGATTCCAAAAGTTGTATGAAATGTTCAAATTACGTGGTCTTTGGTCTGCCACAGTTTTCTACACAGAAACATTTTTCTAAATAAATTAAAATGTATCTAATCAAAAGTCAGTTCTGAACAACACATTTGCATTAGGTATGTCATTTAATGACATTATTAGGTTCCTCACTTTCCATGATTAACTTCACCATTTGCCCTTTTTATCCTACAGAAAGAAAATCAAATTGCCACGAACTTTTCTCCATTGATATGGAAAATAGTCTCAGGTCAAGTGAAATAGTTACAAAGAAAATAAAAATGTAATATAAGAAGAAAGCAAAACCTATGAAACATGGCAAAGGAACAGTACTAGTACCATGGGAAGAAGCTGCAGAGCTCCTGGTTCTGTCAGGTCTCTATACTGGTTGTCTCCAGTTTATCAACCTGTGATCCTAATACAGCACCTTTGTATAACGTACAGTTCTATTCCACTTAAAATATTTTTTTAGCAGTTTAGCTCTTGTCTCAGTGGTGAACTGAACAGTTCTAATAGATAAAAGCTATTGCAGCTGCTTCAAGTGCAAACTTGAAATGTTTAACCTCTTCTGCTTCATCAAAGCAAAGACATCTGTTTCACTGAGTTTTAAAAGACTTATTTTCTGTTGCTAGGTCACCACCTACAGCCAGATTTTTTATTCTCCTCTTGAGTCTATCATTTGTTAATTTACTTGCCCATCAATAGTCACTTACTACTTTATCTGCCCCCAAGTTTACCTTGATAAAAGCATTCACCAAATACAGCCCAGCATACTCCACAACCCCCCCCCCAGGTTTAATTAAGCCTTCTTTACAGGAAAAAATCCATTTAAAATAAAAGCCATTCTTCTGAAGTCTCAGAAAGTGTTAGTCTGTATCAGAACAATGTTACTGAGCATAAACCTATGTAAGAGGGAATAATGTTATTAAACTTAAGGTTATTGACATCTTTTCTGTCTTTGCTTTGAAATAAAAATTATAACTAAAGAATCTGAGCTTATATATATAAAATATATATTTCTGCCATTTTCATGATCAGAACAAAAACTTCCTATAAAATAAAAATGTATAAAATATACTAAATATATATTTCTGCCATTTTCATGAACAGAATAAAAACTTCCTTATATATCTATTTACTCTTCTATATGTTATTTTTGACCCTAATTAACTCATTTCAGCAAAATAACAAGTTTGAAAACATAAGAGAAACTCCTGTTCAAACATACTGCACTAGAGGAAATAAATACTCACTCCTCCCCACTTTCATTTTCTTTCACAAGCCACTTACCTAGGAAAAAAAGTTTCTGTTTGGGTTCTTTAATGTTTTTTATGCAAATAAAAGGTCACCAAATCCTGTAGAAGACCCTACCACAAACCACTCTTTTTCTAAGAAAAGGAAGTGCAGTAAACCACAGGACTTACATTATTTTCCATTCCCTCTAAGCGAAGGTTCGAGGAGTCACTTCTTTCTATGCACGAGAAAGATATCTCAGCCCAGTTATCTCCCAGGAAATAGTGGGGGAAACCTCCTCACTGCCTTTATCATCTCTTTTTCGCCTTTCAGCAATCCCTTGCCACTCTGGTGATGTTCTTCCTTCCCATGCTGTGTTATTTGTACATGGAGAGTGTTGAGGGAGGCGCTTATTCAGCCATCAGAGTAACTGATGTGATTATACAAGGTCTCACGGGAGGGGCTGTAGCCTCAGCAAGCAAAGCTGGGGAGCCTCCAAGCTGAGCCTTGAAGATGTTGTCCCATCCCTGGACTTCTGAGTGTCTTTCACAGGAAGAGTGAAGCAGAAAAATGTGGGTGGGAAACACGGGGGCAAAAGTGTTTTGTCAGCCTCGCAGTGAGAGCTCTCTGTACTGTAACAGTTTCTTCTGTTATTTAACAGTTTCTTTATCTTGGTCTTCGTATTTTAGTTGAATGTTTCAGTTTCAGTTCCCTGCTTAAGAAAAGTCAGAAAGTATATGATGCTGAATCTACAAATTAGACTAGGACTGAAGCTGGATAGAAGGCAGGAAAACGCATGAGTGTTACCGCTCTGTATCTCTGTGTGTATACATGTGTATATATATGTGTATATGCACATATGCATAAATAAAATATCGGTGCATTCCTGTGATTCAGATGAATTACATATAGATAATGATGTATGGGAGGAGTATGTGAGGAGCCTGGAAGAGTTCACTCACTCCTGAAACCTGCAACTCCTCCGTGACTGAAGCCACAGCTGGATGGGATGGGAGAGAGGCTTTATCTTTGCAGCTATTTTCTGCGCTACTAGAAAAAATGGGACAGGGCTCATTCTCTGTCCCTGAAGATAAATGGCACAGTCAACTTCTGTGCATAAAACTAAATTTGTTTTATGCTTCAGAAACAGAGAGGGAAAACCAGAGTCCTCCTCGCCAAGGAGGGACCCACACAAGTTTAGCGGATCCTGCCCCTCCTGCAGAAGGACTAAGAACTCTCTTACTGATCATATTCATTTCTCCATGTGGTTTTGCTCAGGGATAGAGAGTGATCTTGCTTATAACTGACCTGATCCAAAGGATACTGAGTGTAGTATTTCTGAATTACCCAGGCAGCTGAACTGTTTAAGGCAGAAGGAAGATGTCCTCTTTGCATTAAGCATCGGCTGCACAAGTATAATCACCAGATACTAAAGAGATAAGTTAAGGCTGACACATTTGTTTCAGGTTATACATCACTTCCAGGATGTCTACTATTTCACCTAGTTAAAATGGTATGGATCAAAGGAAGGAAAGCCAACTGATCGTTGGATGTAAATTGAGATAGTACCTCTGCAGCATGAGGATGCATCGAAAATGTTTGACCCAGAAGATCTGGGTGCTGGATCCTTCCCTATGCTAAATACAATCAGGATCAATAAAACAATTTTTTACTCCATCTGTAGTTTGTCCTTGGAAGTTTTGCTTGAGATAGAAGAGAAACTTTCAAGGAAAATAGTCTTGCGGTATACTGAGACATGCTACTTTATTTTCTGTTGAATTTGGGTTGGCTGCTGAATTCCTTCTATCTTTAAAGTTATGTCTTTCAAAGTGTATAGGACTGCGAGAAATGGGGGAAAGAAATCACGATGGTACACCAGGTTTCATTAGGCTCTACATGTAATAAGAGTGTTGCTGAAGGAAGTTAAACTATGCCGTGGATGCTTTGGACAGAAAGTTTAATTCGTGGGAAGAGGCAAATCTGTAATGATTAGGAAGACTATCCACAAATGAAATTAGGAAATCTCATGGCAGGTTAAGACAGATAAAAGATTTATTAATCCATCTGACTTCACAATTGTCGCCACTATCACACTTTAAAGTAATATCACTTACAGAAAGTAGAATGTTCCGATCTGTCATACTTCATTACACGAATTTAATTCATATTATCTCTTGTTACCTGCAAGCTCTCTGTTTGTTATAGGTCTTATATGTCTCTAAACCCATCTGGCATTAATTTTATGAAGTTTGAGCTGTTTGAAGCTTTGCTTAGATACCCCCTGGAAAAGTTTGTATAAATATCTGCACCTTGCATTCATGTGGAAGGAACAGACAAATAATAAGGGCAGATTTTAAAATATACTTATGCCTCCCAAAGAAATACATGGATGCCCAACAGGAATTTCAGTGTCTGAATGACATTGTGATCAATGTGACTTAAGCACTTTTAAGAATCCCAGTATGAAGTGTTTCTAACACCAGTGACACAGAGGATCACATCCATCTCCGGTGTTAACTCACTCACATTTCACCCAAAGTTATAGATCAACAGTAGACTTGAAGCAGCAGCTAGATTTGTCTTCCTGCCTATTAGCTATTCTCCCCTGCTTTGAGGGGAAGACAACCTGCAGTTTTTAGAGAGAAGAAGGAATTATTGTCATCTATGGGTGAAGAAAGCAGGAATGGCATCTCATATTTATCTCAGACTTTCCCTGGTCCTTGTGCTAAGCTTCAGATGGGCCTCTCTTGTCAGCTCTGGCCCAGACTGGGTCAGAGGTAAGCTTAGCTCTCAGTAATGAAGAATATCCCAGCGTGTTTTCAAAGGGCACTTTCTTTTACAGGTTGTATTCAAAGTATATTCCTTGTGTGCACTGAGATACTCAAGCCCACTGACTACTCCTGGCAAAGAGAGTAGAGCGGTCCACCAGTTTTACCCCTATGATTGCTTGAGATGATGCTTGCATCATCTGTGCTGTGAATTGGCTTTGGCTCAAAACTCCTTGTGTGGCCTGCAAAGGGCAGCAAATACATGAAAAAATGCAGAAATGTTGAATTGCAGTAGCCAATTGGTTAAAGGTGAGAGAATCATAGAATTGTTTTGGTTGAAAATGACCTTTAAGATCATGAAGTCCAGCTGTTAACCCAGCTCTGTCTGGTCACCACTGCTGAAGGAGCTGTCTAGGCTCCATAGACTGTGCTGATGAAATCTCCCCTGAGCATAAACAGGAATTTAGACAATGTCCCACTTCCTTTGCAATGTGTATTTCTAATAAAATAGAAATTCCCTGATGCACAGGGAAGCGTCAGGCACCTTTGGCATTGACTTTTCTTTCCTTGTCCAAAATTAAATCCTCCTTTTGCCCATTGTATTCACAGCAAGGCTGTCTAAGTCCCCTCTCCTCCACCAGTAGGAAAAGTGAAGAACCTCCAACCTCAGCAAATTCAAGTCAATGAGAGCAGCTGGAGGGAAATAAACCTCAAGCTAAAAGAAATGTGTAAAGGTAGAAATGTAAATGCTGCCACGACAAAAACTCAACCTTGCTAAATGAAGAAAAAGGGCCAAAAAGCATTTCACATTTTTTAAGAAAACGTATGAAAACGGTCTATAAAAATCAAGGTGTTTAGAGGGAAAATGTACAGAGGTATTTAAAAAGCTGAGCAATATCTGCCTTTGCAAATGATACAGAAATGGCTTAATGGAAGTGGGCAAATATTTAATGTTAATGGATGTTTGAACTTAAGAACAATTAATACTTAAAGACAAGTGAAACATATTCATGTAATGTATGCTTGCTATTAGAAAAGAATATTCATTTAATGTAAAGTAGTTTAATCTACAATAAAGTTGACCAGTCAGCTTCAAGCAAGATTCAAATTGCTCCTCAGTTTTACCCTCCGCAGCACAGCAATAGCTTTGGGGTAGGGAATGGTTACTGAAAAATAAGCACAAAATAATTTCATTTCTTATTTCTTTTAAAAATAACAACCAACTTATTTCTGTATGTTTCCTGATGATGTTGTAATTGGTATGTGTGCCTGTATCTATCTGTTATGATAAATCATGCTACTTTATAGCAATTTAAGAAATAATGAATAGAAGATAGATTGTGAAAAAATATATATCAGGTGCAGCAATCAGTATCTATCAAGGTTTTTACATAGATTTCATTGGTATAGTAACAGGGACACAATAGTGCAATGGCAGCTTTAATTGGGAGAAAGCAGATAAGTTGCACAAGTGCAATCATTTAAAAATGTATTTCTAGTACCTCACAATCACCAGTTTTAGTAAAGCTTCATTTCTGGTCCTTTCTGAGAATTTAGATATGCTTTGGAAATCTTAACTGTAATTTCTTTTGCATTTCACTATCATCTTCTTTAAAGGATACAAGGTGTGTGGGTTCATTTTGTAACCCATCCTTGTTTTTCACATCATAAAGAATCATAGGATCATTCAGGTTGGAAAAGACCCTTGGAATCACTGAGTCCAACTCTCTACTCTATGAAGTTCTCCCCTAAACCGTATCCCCCAACACCACATCTAAACGACCCTTAAACACATCCAGGGATGGTGACCAAACCACCTCCCTGGGCAGCCTATGCCACTATCTGACCACTCTTTCTGTGAAAATTTTTTTCCTAATGTCTGGTCTAAACCTCCCCTGTTGCAGCTTGAAGCCATTCCCTCTTGTTCTATAGCTAATTACCTGT
>JAVSBS010006147.1:0-12153 GCA_033124195.1 Coracias cyanogaster
TGCCATTTATTGCCATCTACCCTCTGTCCTTGGAGCATCTTTTTGACTCCCTGTTTCCTATTGTGGGTGCCCTCCCACCTTTCCCATCTTTGGTGGCTGTCCCATCTTCAGTGACTGATTCAAACCCAGATTATTCCTAGCAGCTGGAGATGATTGTTCCCCAAAAAATACAGCCCATGAAAATTTGCTGAAGTTCAGGCACTGCTTTGGTGTGACAGATGATCCACATGGGCTATGGTCTCCTCCTTAACGGTGGCCACTGTGGCCAGCACACTGCAAGCTTCATGTCTTTTGACTGTGAACCTGCACCACCTGAATTTCAGGAAAAGCTTGTTTGCATTCAAAGTGGGATTCTGAGCAGGCACAAGGGCTTGCAGGGCTAGGATCTTAAGGCTTGGCTGGTCAGAAACCTGCATGTCTTCCAGTATCTGAACGGGGCCTACAAGAAAGCTGGGAAGGGACTTATTACAAGGGCTTGTAGTGATAGGACGAGGGGTAATGGCTTTAAACGGGAAGAGGGTAGATTTAGATGAGATGTAAGGAAGAAGTTTTTCACTCTGACAGTGGTGAGACCCTGGCACAGGTTGCCCAGGGAGATTGTAGATGCTCCATCCCTGGATGTGTTCAAGGCCAGGCTGGATGGGGCTTTGAGCAACCTGGGATCTTTAAGATCCCTTCCAACCCAAACCGTTCTGTATATCAACGGAAACACCCAGAGGTATAACTCATCTTTCTACTTTCAATCAGCTCCAGTCATGCCTCAGTAACCTGCAGGAAGTGAATTTAAAATGTCCATTTCTGACCTTTGTTAGGCTTTAGTTTTGATACACGGGTGCCATAGAGAAAACCAGGGTTGTTGCTGTGTCAAAAAGTCACAAGGTTCCAGGAATTGGGACTTTCTGAAAAATACCAACTTCTGTGAGATCTACAATGAAATTGCCAGAGTTGGTAATGGTGCAATATATTTTAAAAACAAAAGTAATTGAAGTCCATGGGAGCTAGGAATATAAGTATAGAATCAGAAGCATTTAGATATCTTGACTTTCAGCCCCAGACATGGCCTGCAACCCAAGAGGTGGCAATTAAGAAAAAGATTCTTCTAGAAAATGTCAGTGTTTTCCATTCCTACCAACCCTATTGTCCTATTGCAGAATAACGGTGCCCTGTTGCTGCAGGTGAGGAGAAATTCATGAAGGAAACCAGAGCTGCTGCTGCAAAAATAAAATCCCTCTTCTGTGAAGATTTACACCCATGCTTAGTTTCATCCAGCCTATCAATCAGTTCTGGTGAGTGGAACTACTCAGGCTAGACACAGAGTTGGAAATGTGCATCAGCCTGTACAGGACTGGGCCCTGGCACTGCACAGAAGGCAGGTGGCCAAGAGATGGTTTCTAGTTCTTAAATTTCTGCTGTTCAACAGTAAAACATCAGAGTCATCACATTTGGGGGAACATGCACACACTTGAGAAAGAGCTGAAGGATGTCTTTGGAAACAAGGGCCAGCTGAGATGTTTGCTTGGGAGATGCTGTTTCAATGCGGCCAGTGTTGTTCCTCTTTTTTTGAAAGCTGAGCACAGCAGAATGTGATTTGTGATTACAATTCTTTGTGTCTGTGAAGCGATGGAAGAGACAGGCTTGGTCTGAAACATCCGTGGGCTTCTAAATTTCATGAAAAGGAACTGGGACAGGGAGCGGCTGTTTCTGGTTTTCTGACTAAAGCCTACTATCTTTCCGGTTATTTTTTAAGCAGGATGAAGTATCAGAGTTTCTTCAGTTCATCCTGAAGAGACGGATCTCGCCAGTGATTTTTAAAGATACTTTATCTATGGTTTTATTAATACAAACACTCACTCTTTTATTTGATCTTATTGATGCAAAAGGAAAACAAGCAGGAATCATGGAATGCATTGGGTTGGAAGGGACCTTCCAAGGTCATCTAGTCCAAGCCTCCTCCAGTCAGCAGGGACATCTCTTACTAAATCAGGTTGCTCAGAGCCCCATCAAGGCTGACCTTGAACGTCTCCAGGGATGTGGCCTCCACCACCTCTCCAGGCCACCTGTTCCAGTGTTCCACCACCCTCATAACAAAGAACTTCTTCCTAATGTCTAATGTAAATCTGCCCCTCTCTAGTTTAAAACCTTTGCCCCTCATTCTATTGCTACATGCCCTTGTAAACAGCCCCTCCCAGCTTTCTTGTAGGCATCCTTCAGATACTGGAAGACATGCAGGCTTCTGATCAGTCAATCACCAGCTTGTTCTCAGCATTACAGTACAAGTCTTACCACACCCCTGTTTCATCATTAGAAGGGCCTGTTTTTCCAATCGTGATATCAAACTTAGGAATGGTTAGTGCAAAACCCTTGCACCAACTCAACAGCTGCTAGAGCTGTAGCTGGGTTGAAGGTGGAGTAGTTGATTCTAACCTGCATGGCTTCCTGTTCTCCCAGTCCTGTCCTCCAATAAGTACCAAATAACTTGAAATGAAGAGAAATAAACTTCTATTCTTCATCAAGTGGCATGTCTAGAAGCAATCAGTAAAGCCCGCTGCTCCATGATGTGGCTCCTGATGTTGTTCTTGCCCATGGTGTCCAAAATAAGTTCCCCCATGGCAGCAGCAGTCAAGCTGGTAGTCTGCTGGCCAGTCATTTGCTCTTCCATTGGAGCTCATGAAAGATACATGTGTGGCTTGTGATGGTGTGTGTGCTTCTCACTGTGCTCGCACATCCCACTGACCACTGTTGCTCCTTTTGTGGTGCCGTTATTGTCTTCTCACTATTGCTCACCTTCCTGTAGATTGCCTTTACCTCAGCACAAGGCTTGACTCTTACATTATGTTCCTGAAGGACCCATCTCCACTGGGAGGCACCTTGACTGAGATCAGTTAATCAACCAAAGGCCACAGGATTTTCAGCTTCACTCCAGAGGTCACGAGTTCTTCCTTGCCAAGAAAGACAAGGTACCATGAATAAATGATACAATTTTCCTTTGGCATTTCTGCCTATTGGTCTTGAATCAGGTGTTCTTCAAGTAGTCTTCTGAGGAATGCCGTAAATAATGAGAGAGAACAGATGCCTCAATAAATAAAATGCCGTATTTTTGAGCATTAGGTAATAAAGTATCAGAAGATGCTTTTCTCTGTTGCAGAAATCCACTGTGCTTTCCCAAGAAATAGCATCTTGCAAATAATCCCATAATCCTCCTGCAGGGCTCCAAGCAAAAGTGACATTTTAGATGTGATTTTAAACAAAATGATTTTCCTAGTCAAAAATAATCGTCATGATAAAAAAGACCAGGTAAAAAAAGACATGAAGCAACCGAACAGAAGTGCTACACGAGCCCTCTCAGTGTGATATTAAAACCTTTCCTTGAACTTGTTCTCCTGACACACAAAGCTCTCCTCACCACCTGCAGCAAGGCAGGGAGCATGAGGTGACGGTGCCAGCCGTGCTGATATGAGGGCAGCTGAGATCCCATCACTGGATCTGCTGAGTGCTGCCCAAGCACTATGTGACGGGGGCAGCAAAGTGCTCTGTGCCTCTGAAACCCCGACTTGTTGATACCACACTACAGCCATGACCCAGGATGGTGACTTGATCAGCTTAGTTTTGCCACTTTTAAATTGATTTCTTAGTTGGGGAATCAGAGAAGTATAGAATCATTTCAGTTGGAAAAGACCTTCAAGATCATTGTCTCCAACCATTAACCTAACTCTACCAAGTCCCCTGCTAAACCATGTCCCTCTGCACCACATCTACACAACTTTTAAACACGTCCAGAGATGGGGACTCCACCACTTCCCTGGGCAGACTGTTCCAGGGCTTGACAGCCCTTTCTGTGAAAAAACTTTTCCTAATGTCCAACCTAAACCTCCCCTGGCATAAATTTAGGCCATTTCCTCTTGTCCTATCACTTGTTACTTGTGAGAAGAGACCAGCACCCACCTCTCTATACAAACCTTTTGGAGAGTTGTGGAGAGTGAGGAGGTGTCCCCTGAGCCTCCTTTTCTCCAGGCTAAATAGCCCCAGTTCCCTCAGCTGCTCCTTATAAGACTTGTTCTCTAGACCCTTTACTAGCTTTGTTACCCTTCTCTGGGCCCAAAGAGAAACAGATTTGAGGAAGGATTTTTTTTTTTTTAAGATGTGCCAGAGCTTACCTGCTCTCCTGGTACAAGAGGGAGCTCCAAACTGGAAGCTGTGGCAGCCAGAATGAGCAATTGAGGCCAGCTCAGAGACCAGGTGAGTTAGCCAGGGATCAGCATCACACTCATGCAGATTCATAGCTTCTGGACAGCTTAGAGCATGGGTTGAACTCACTCATGTGTGTCTTCAAAACTCGTGGGGACAGACATTTTGCTCCACACCATCATTGGCACTCTCCTGAGCAGCTTCCAGGCCAAGTGAAGAGCAGAGAACATGTTTTTCCCCACAAGCTGTGAAAACCTGTGGAAGAAGAGCATTCAGTCTTCTTCTGTAGGATCTGTCTACCCTTCTACCTCCAAAGGACCATGGCACTGCTTTCCAGTTAGGCTCACAGCTATCATTGTAGCCTCACAGGATGTTGATTAAGCAGGGCCATAAAGCTTTTTTCCACCTGTTGACTTGTTAGAACAGTGAACAGCAGGCACTCAGGTAGAGAGAGAGGGTGGAGGAGGAAAGATAAACAGCTTTGGTCTAGTCCAGAATAAAAATAACTCTATGAGAAATTAGGTAGGTAATTTCATTATTAACCTCTTAATTACATGTGAATTTGCCCTGGCAGAATGCACCGAGGATTCTTTGCAGGACACTCAAAGGTCTCCAAAGCTCCATGTACGGCATGTCAGGTGATGAGGTCCAACCGGATTTAGTTGGTTTTGTTGACTTGTTTTTCCCCAGTGAGCTTTGTCCCTTCCTCTCTCTCTCCTTTATTGCCATTGCTACAAGGGGTAAGCAGAATGAGTTTCTGGAAATTGTTTCCAACCATAGCTTGGGTCTTTTTATCAGGCTCCTGGTACCTGACTTGAAATGTTTAGGTTCCAGCAGTTACACGGGATCTTTTCTTCATGTGTTCCCATGGACAAGTAATAGAGACGTCGACGGTTTGTGCTGCATCCAGAGAGAATATGCATATGTCACAGATCCCAACTGAGCTTTAAAAAAAGAAAAAGATACATGCATGAATGCCGTTCAACTGCTGCCAGGAAATTGTGCTGATAAAGAGAAACCCTGGGGAGTGTGAACAAAATGTTGAGTGTAGAAAGCTCAACTGAAGATAGGAGGATGCTTCTTAGAAAAGACTTGTGCCCACCAGGGATGAGTATTTTCTGTCTGGGTATTTCTCCTTCTGACAAAAGGACAATATCAAGTCGAGTGTTAGGTCAGGGCTGGCCACTAGACAAGTGACAGATGCTCTCTGTTAACCCCTCTCCATTCCTAAAGGGGAAGAGAAAAGGAGTAAGGGAGAGACACCTATGGCTTGGAAAAGAAAATTAAAACAGGTTTAATGAAAATAATAACAATTAAATGAAATATATACAAAACCAATGTGGAACCTAACCCTCCTGAGGGCACCTACGTCACCATCACCACTGAGGCTGTGGAGCAGGCACTGGGAAAGTCCCAGCCTGGACTCAGCAGCAGATGGGGACTGGATTCAGGAGCTGGATCCAGGAACACATGGATCAGGATCAAAAGCAGAATGGACAGAGTCCTCCTTGAACACTGGCAATTGAAGAAGAGGCTTGACCCTCTTAATCCCTCAGCTTTATATGGAATATGCTGTACATGGGCTGGAATCCCTCCTTGGTCAGTTTAGGGTCACCTGTCCTGGCTGCTCCTCCCCGCAGGTGTAACCTTTTACTTTCTGCACCTCCATCATGGCACAAGATATATCAGTGACCTTGGTCTGCACAGGAGGAAGTATAAGCAAGAACCTTTCTGTACACACCAACCCTTGGCCGTCAGTGTAAACATGGAGCGTTATCACTGCCAGAAGCAGAGACTGTCTGTGAAAATCTGCTGTCAACTTCAGAAAGTGCCGTTACTGAGAAGAGACCGAGCTGAAAAGTAAAATCACTGGACAGAATTGGTTCTGTTCTGACTCAAACCAGGACAGGTGCACAAATGTACTTGGAACTCCCAAGCACAGCTACACTCATATTTTTTTTCTGAATTAGAAGAACGTGCCCTAAACTGAAGGAAAAAATTACAAATGCATTTAAATCTTGGCTCTGCTATTCTAACAGGTTAACTCCTCCACTTCTCTCTCACTCCTTTATTTCAAGGGATCCACAAAATCCATGCCCTCATTTAAAACTATTTTTAAGGTAATTAGCGAAGCACGTACATGGGCCCATTCAGCTGTCAAACCGAGGCCATGTTCTGACTCACCTGGTGCCTGGGACACGTGCGCATCCGGTGAGCCGTGAGGTATGCTTCCAAGTGTGCTGTGACACGGCAGATGGGATTGATAAAAATAAATCCGGGCCAGCTGATAGAAGCCTGGAGGAATGGCTGCAGGACTTCCCACAGCCACCTCAGGCAGCATATGTTATGAGCAGTCCTCATAAGAGCTTCATCAGCACTGGGATGCCGCGGGTGAGGACAAACCTCCCCAAGGGAGATGCCGCAGACTCAGTTACTTCTCTTCCAGCTTCTCAGCTAGTGCAGCACCACGTGTGAAGTTATCCCCACTGCCTGTGGCCTGGCTCACACGTGTGTGTTAGCCAGCTTGTGAAGGGAGGTCAGTTATGTTATGACCCTATTAGATTTTCACCAGAAGTAGGACCTGTCTGTGTTCATTCCTCAGTGGCAGGTGATCAGAATGTGATGTGGTAGATGCTGAATGTAAGCGTGTTGTGTTTTCTGCTGTCTTCATGGAGGCTATGAGAGAGGACACACAGCGAGAACCGAGACAAAGCTCAGCTTGGACACTGTGTCCCGTGGACTCCCCACCATCACAACTTTGGCTGGTCAGACAAGCCGTGACATGTTATCCAGGCTACTCCACAGGAGTTTCTTGAAGCTTAGATCTGAGCCTGGACTGATTTACATGAAGGACCAAGTGGCTTGACAGTCTCAAAGGCCCAGAGTGGAGCTCCAATCCTGCATGAACTCTTGTTTTCGAGAGTAGTTAGCTGGGACCTTAGATGTGAGTAGAGGCAAGAACAGTGGCATGCAGCTAGGAGAGGGCTGTCTCTCATGTCTCTCACTGACTGGCCAGGTGCCAGGCCTGGCAGGCACACAGAGATTGGATGCTGGATATGGAGGTCCCTACTTGCAAGGGGAGTCCAGAGCCGAAAACCACATGATAGGAAAGCATTTGACTGAGCTGGTACTTAAATAAGGGATGCCAAATCCTTGTTCCCTTTTGTAGGAGTTATTTGTGTTTCATTGTTCTCCTTAATTACTGCTCTCTGGAAATATGAAGCACGGGATGAATTGTTGAACTCTGCGAGGAACGATAAAGGTTTCCCTTAGAGCAGTCACTTTATACCTTTCCCAGTTTTGGGCCCATAAACATTTTGCTGTGAGGGGAGGTGCAGACACCTACACACTTCATCCTGTTGGGTTTAGGGGGTTTGTGAAAGGTACTCGAGAACAGCTACCTTCCACAAACCCCGTGAAAGTGCTCACAAGGGCTCGCTGAGCGGAGGTTGACAGCTGCTGCCTTACTGCTCTGAGATCACCCAAGGGCCGGTTCCTGTGGAAAGGTTGGGTTAGGCTGGCTGAGGTGAGGTTAGGGAGCGCGCCTTACTGTTACACAGGCACACAAAAGGATCATGAGAGATGTTTTCCAGCACGTGCCTAAGCAACTGATTGTCCCGTCCTCCCTCTGGCAGCACAAGCAAGCGCGCACAAACCGCACCCTTTTCACACCAGAGCTGTTCTGCCTGGAAACTGGGGGGCTGTTATTTTCCAGGTCTGCCCTGAGGCTCAGGGAAGAGGTCTTGGAGCTTCCTGCAGAGCCAAATGTCACATGGGAGCGATGTCTCTGCATCACTTGGACGATCCCTGGATGTCCTTATGTGCTTGGGCTGGCTCTGCACAGACCGCAGGGATGGCACTTGGGCTGGCCCTGGCCCAGGGACCTGAGAGGAGAGAGGCATGCAAGCCCCTCTAGTGCTGAGCTGCTCGTTCCTCACCACAGCCTGCCCAGCCTCCCCCTCCCTCCCTGAGACTATGTAGGTCACTGTTGACATTGTTTTCCTCCGAGTCCTGTCTGCTCCTGGTTTACCACTTTGTTCGCAATTAGCCGGTACTTCTGTAATTGACCTAAATAAGCCTGTTTGTTTCATTCTCCTTGATCCCGTGCCTTATGTTTCCAGAGAGCAGTAATTAAGGAGAACAATGCAGCACAAACATCTTCTGCAAGCTCAGAGCAGGCAGTGCCCTGGCCAGAGTTAGTCTTGCTCTTGGTGATCCTCAGCAAGCTGACAGTGTAGACCAGAACTCATCCAGCTTCGGATTTTGTCCTGAGAAGAAGACGCCATGACAGATGTTACAGCTTGAATGTGCTGTACAACTCTGGCCTCCACAGATGCCTTTTATTATTACTCCCATTAGCAAAACTAAAGAGCTACAACAAAACTGTAAGTGAGCAAGTGGAAATGAAAGTCCCTCTGATGACAAGTGATGTCAAAGTGTTACATTGCAAGCCATGAAATCCACCCATTTATATCCGTTTTCGCAGCTGCTACGTCTCCTGCAATCACACTTAGCACGCTGATGACATTCTAAATTTCTTCTCATGTTATGACCCTGCTCTTCCCATTAGGGCTCAAGTATGAGCACTGGAAAATCAAACCCAATGGAGCATGCAAGTTACGTCTCTTTCTCTCATGTTGTTGAGCCACACTCAGCTGGCCAGGTTTCAGGCACTGCCTTTTGCCTCAGTTTCCCCATCTGTTCTCATGAAGTCCTGCCTGGAAGGTGAACGTTCCCTTCACTTGCTCTGCTTTTTTTCCTTTCACAACCTTAAAACAAAAAAAACAAACATCAAAACAAAACCTGGCAAGAGAGTTTTTTCTAAAACTTCCTACTGTGGCTCAGACCCTCGCACAGAGATGTTCTGCTGCTTCCCACTGTGGTGCCCACCTCTGTGCTCCGCTCCTGCAGGCAGGGCTGGGTTGGGGTCTGTACGTTGGGTTGGTACCAAGGTCAGTACAGAGGCCCCCAGGGATTGGTACGGAGCCTGTGGTGGAGGGTTGGCGTCCCTGAGTGCCAAGCTCCATCCTCTCACCTCAGAGATGATGAAATGAGGCACAGGGTCTGAAATTCAAACTACATTTCATGCTGTTTGGAAACCGAGTATCAGAAATGCTACCACTGCATCTACTCATGTTTTTCCAGACCCGTTGCTGGTACCTTGCCCAGCCCTACCTGGAAGGAAGTGGTTTATGCCAGTCCATTTGCTTGTGCTTGGTTCTCTAGAGAGACTGGCTGAGAGGACTTTGCAAGGTACCTGAGGCAAAGCATGACTGTCTCAGAAGAGATTCTGACCATGAAGCAGAGATGCAGCATGGAGACCGGCACAAAAAAAAAAAAGCTGTGGCACTTGGCTGGCATTTTCCAGTAAGCAGAAAGTTGGTACCCAAGTGCATTTCCTTGGGAAGCAGGGCAACAAATCACCATAAACCCCTTGTAAAATCCCCGTCAGTTCAACCCTTGGCTCCTTGACATTGACTTTGAGAGCCGGGTTTCCTTCTTCCTGTGTAACATACCTCGGCTTGCAGAATTCACCAGGCAGAATGAAATTTGATCTTTCTTCTACCGGTAGCAACCATGAATCAATAAAACAGGATAAACCTTGGGACAGCAGTTGCCCTCAGGACATGGTATGCTAAATACGATACAAGTAGCAGAAGAGTGAAACAGAAAACTCCTGAAACAGTCCTGTCAAAAGAGAGTTGGCAAGTGGGTGCGCTTCAGGACAAGGACACAAATACACGTGCTCTCCTTTCTTTTGGCCAGTGCACTTTGCGTAGATGACAACACATAGGAAGGCCCAGGATTAATGGCAGCCTTTGCACACTCACAGGTCTATCTGAAGAGCAGTCAAGCACGCGTTTAACTCGCACGTATGGGTGCGCTTGTTCCCATTGCTAATGTGCAAATATTGTTCTGACTAGAGATGTTTTCCTAAAGCAGTGCCAGCGTGGGCAGAAAACAAATATCAAAGACAAGAAAACAGCCAATTAGTCTTGCAGCAAGATGACTGACTAAAAGAGATGGAATTATAAACACACAGCCAGATCTTAAGTTCATGGGGAAACTCTCCAGCTGTCATGGTGGTGAGCATGGCATCAAAAACCTCGGCAGATAAGAGAACGCAAGGTAACGGTGTGGCCTGTGCTAGCACGTTCGTGAGCAGTGAAGTGAAGTGCAATGACTCTCCAGGTAGAGAAAGACATTGAAGTGGAAGGGAAATTCCTTTTCTGGGTAGACTCAAAGCAGTGAAAAATCGAGAGCACAGCGAATAAATGTAAAAGACACAGCAAACCCAAAATATTGTTTCCAGAATGACTGGAGTTAGGAAGGCTGGTAGCAACAGCCTAGAAACATTGTCTAGGGAAGGTGGCACCATCTCCATCCCTTGAGGTTTTTAAGTCCTGGCTGGAAAAAGCCCTGAGAAACTTGGTTTGATCTCATGGCTACCCTGCTCTAAGCAGGAGGCCGGACTACAGATTTCCAGAGATCCCTTCCCACCTGAATTCTCCTGTCATCCTACAAGCACCTACGATTTGGCATACAAATGAGACAACTACTGACATTGCCATGACAACACACTGGGTTTATGCTGGTGTTGCAGCTTCCTGCAAAGAGGAGAGCACATGCTTCCTGGAGAGGAATGTTCACAAAACCCAGCGAGACTTATAGCACTAGACTCACTCGAGCTTTGCTTTCAAGCTGATGAAAGAATGAACAGGTTATCAGCTTGTTACACACTTCATTTCTGTGTCTGTTTCAATTTTTTTTTTTTTTTCTTAAAATAGCAGGGAGAAAATTACATGCAGTCTTGCAAAAAGAAGATAATTACATGCTCCCCCTTGGGGAGACAACCAAAAGGGTTTCAGCTGGTATTCCCAGCACTGGGGGGAAGACAGCCAGTCAGCAGCCTGGGCCAGCTGCATGTGGCTCCTCGCAGCCAACCCAGCGCTGCAGAACACTCCTTCGACATTCAGCCTGCCGTCCTCCTAAGTGAAAACACACGAAGCAAAACGTTGCCAACACTCTGCTCAAATACTGCAACCGACATCACAACTGCGGTAATGGGGAGTTGAAAGCAGGCGAATTTTCAGCAGCGGCGCTCCCGCGGCACGATGTCACCCACCCAGCAAGCAGCATCAGGGAGCCCACCGCCTGCGTGGATCTGTGACTCCTGTGAGGAGCATCGTGCCATGGTGACCTGCTCTGAAGCACCTATGTCCTGTGTCGGGGACACACGAGCCTACCACCACAGCTTCTGCCCTGGCAAACACCCACTGAGGAGCTCAGAGACATGAAAGTGCTGGGTCCTGAGCACGGCGCAGCTGCAGCGATGGCTCCCAGTCCAGCCATGGCGAGGGCTCTGCTGCCTCATGCCCTCCCTGCCTCATGCCCGGGTGCCGGCTGTGCACGGAGCAGCTCTGGAGGTGGAGAAGAGCTTGGCTTCCTGCACGCTTCCCACTTGCACTGCCTGTCTCCCAGCCAGAGCCAAGAATCCAGCCCCCTGGGACCTACCTTCAGCCAGGAATAACTTCTGACTTGAGGCAATTTTAGTAGGTTACCGAAGCCGCTGCCTTTTCCCTTTGGCAGTTGTGCCGCTCTTCCTAGCCCTATGAAAATCAAGTTTTCTTTCAAACATGAATGTGCCCCTTGTAAGTTGATCTGCAATATAATTATTTTCTCCCTTGCTCAGCAAAGTTTGAGAAACTGGACATTTTCCCCATCAAAGTCAGACAATGAGGCCTTGTCTATGCCAGAGCTCGGTAGTAAACAGTTCCCACTGTGGCTGCCATCCATTCTGCTCGCCTGGTGAGAGCCGTTTATTAATATTTCTTCCTGGAGGCTAAGCCTCCCGGTTCAAGTTGACTGCCCCATACGTCAGAGCCACAAAACATTTGTGAGATAAAATTCTGCAGGAAGACTCTTTTTTTTTTTTTTTTTTTTTTTTGCCACAAAAATTAAAAAATT
>JAVSBS010006148.1:0-11418 GCA_033124195.1 Coracias cyanogaster
AGAAATAAAAATAAAAATGATGGGTGTCATAGAGGTGACAGGAAAGGAAGTTTAAAGGAAGTTTCAGTCTTCAGGAGAATAAAAAAACACCTTCATTTTTAAAATATTTCTATTGAGAAGCTGTTTTAGGCATCATTAATCAGTGTAATTCATCTGTTCAAGTACACATGTAGGTTGTCATCACTTCTGCAAACATGTTTGTGCTCATGTCTACCTACACAGTCACTTCTCTGCTACATACAGCATAGAAATTGTATACTGATACACTTTAATATTAAGCCCTGGACTCACAAAGGTTTTGAGACAAGTAAAATCCATATACTTGCTGAGATATGCATTTCACAGAAAGTGACAAAGATATGTAGATCAAAGAAGTAAATTTACATTGCAAATTCTATTTTCTTCTGGATGCTTACTGCATGGGATGCTTAAATTCAAGACAGAAACAGGATTTCAAACACCCATTTTTCTCTCCTTGAAGTTTAGACATTGTTCACTGAAGGCACTGGCTTTCTTGATGGGCATGGCTTTTTCCCATTAACTACAAAGGAAACTGATGGACATGGAGGAGATTTGTGAACTTTGCCCCCTTGTCTTACTATTTCAGATTTGAGCTGTTACATCCTTGTGTACCAATAGGTACAACCACCTCACTGAATCTGAATCTAGGTTAGTACTGAACTTTAATTAATAACTTAATGTTTCATGTTTTAAAATTTTTGCTTAAGACACTGTGGTAACTTGACCATTGTTGAAAGCCATGTGCTCATCAAAGCTGCTCTGTCACTTCTCTTCTTCATCTAGTCAAGGGGAGAAAAATATGACAAAAGGCTCAGGGGTTTAGATAAGGTCAGGGAGATCACTCAACAATTACCATTACAGACCCAACTTGCAGAAATCAGTTTAATTTATTGTTAATCAAATCAGAGTAGGGTAATGAGAAATAAAAACAAATCTTAAAACATCATTGTTCTGCCCCTCCCTTTTTCTTGGGCTCAACTTCATTCCAAATTTTCTTTACCTCCTCCTCCTGAGCAGCACAGGGGGACAGGGAATGGTGTTTGCGGTAAGTTCATTACATTGTCTCTGCCACTTCTTCCTCCTCACACTTTTCCACTGCCCCATCTTTAATGTGGGTCCTTCCATAGGTGGCAGTTCTTCATTAACTGCTGCAGTGTGGGTCCCTCCACAGGGTTCAGTGGACGGATCCACCATGTGTTCTCCATGGAGTCAGCAATTCCTACCAGAAAACCTGCTCCACTGTAGGCTTCTCTCAACAGGGTCACAGCCTCCTTGAGGCACATCCACTTGCTCCAGCATGGGGTCTGTTACAGGGTACAGGTGGATTTCTGCTCCACTGTGGACCTCTATGGGCTGCAGGTGACCTACCTGTTTCACCATGGTCTTCACCACACGCTGAAGGGTGCCTGGAGCACCTCCTCCTCCTACCCTTCTTCATTGATCTTGGTGTCTGCAGAGTTTTTTCGCAGTTTAATAACAATAGAAGGAAAAGCCAAGCAAATCCATGCACAGGAGCGAAGGAAAACAAAGATTTATTCTCTGCTTCCCATCAGTAGGTGATGTTTGGCCAGTCCCTGGGAAGCAGGGCTCCAAGACGCATAGCAGTTGCTCTGGAGGACAATGAAACAGCACCCCCCCCTCCTCCTCATTTTCCCTGGATTTATAGCTGAGCTGATGTCATATGGTACGGAATATCCCTTTGATCAGTTTGGGTCAGCAATCCTGGTTGTATCCCCTCCCAAGAACTTTCGCACCCCCTCCCACTGTGGGGGAAAATGTTGGGAAGAGCCTTGGTGCTGTGTGAGCGCTGCTCAGCAGTAGTCACAACATGGGTGTGTTATCAACACCCTTCTAGCTCCCAGCACAAAACACTGCTGCTATGTGGAAAACCAGGTCAGTCAGGCCCACTACAACGTTCTTAAACATGTTATCACAGAGGTGCTACCACTGCTGGCAATGGGCTCAACCTTGGACAGAGGCAAGTCCATCTTTAAGCTGGCTGGCATTGGCTCTACAAGATATAGGAGAAACTTCTAGCAGTTTCTCACTGAACCCACCCCTGCAGCCACTCCATTAACAAAATCTTTCCATGGAAACTCAATCATTGAAGTCTGGAAGCAGGGAGGGATGATGTTCTGTAAAAGGCTTAAAAATACATGTTTCTTCTTTAGCCTAAATATTAGTTTTTTCAGTAGGGGTACAGATTGAAACAGAGATGCAAATAATCACTTTCTAGAAAGACTTCAGTATAACTTTGGCTCATTTCTAAAGAATATTAAACCATTGACAAAGAGTATAGTCTAATTTGACAGTTTATCTTACTGAGGATATGACTTCCAGGGACCAGAACAAGGCCTGCTTAGTTTTAATGACATAGATGCTATTTAGTGCAACTAGTTGAAGGGAAAGATGAGACAGAAAGGTTCAATTGTTGGAGCAACAGTGACTGTAGGGATCCCTTACTTGTATTCATTCCCACTCAGCCCTGTGGGGATTCAGACATATTAAAAACTTGACCCTTTGTGTGTCTCTTAATCATATTTTCAGGATGGAACATAGGAATTTTATACTGTCCTCTTATTTTCATGCCCTTTTTAAAGACGTGTTGTATTTTTTCTTTCTTTGTCTGTATGTCTTATAAAGTTCATGGCCATTCATAAGATAACAATTACCCCAGAAGGGGTTGAGTGTTGCATTGTTCTCTTTGTGTATGAAAAAGAAAATCTGATTATTCACAACATTACAAATTTTATTTGGGAAATCCCACTTTGACATAAATTTGCAGTTGTGCACTTTCTGCTGAGTGTGGCTGCTCTTATCACTACTGAGACCTTCTAGTGTCTCAGAGCTGTCATAGCACAGAAGTTACTTGAGATAAATCACTTAGCAGCTGCAGGCCCTTCCCAAGTAACAGATTAGATAGAGTATATGTGGAGTAAAGCAGAGTGAAACAGACTGACTGAATATTCTGGAATCTAAATCACTAGCATCCTTTTCCTCAGTTAAAACTCAGATCCTGCAGTGTCATAGAAACTGGTGAAGATCATTCTTCAGTAAGGTCAGCACAGTCTGGAATAAGAATATATTGAGCCAGCATAGCAAATGCTTTGCTGTCATGGACATTTTTTGCTGCTGTTTTCCTTTTCTGACAGGTTAATTTTTTATTCTTGTTTAACTGTTATACCAATATGACTGAGGATCCTTTCCTGTGCATTATGCTGCTCACTAGGAGGGACTAATTACCACAAGACAAGACAAAACTGAACTGCGAATAACCCTTTGATAGCCAGAGTTCAGAATAAAGTAAATTGGACGCAGTTCATAGTGATTTCATCAATGGTTTGAGATGAATGAAAGAAAAATAACTCTATTCAAAAGAGAATTTCAAACATTGAAGCCAAGCTTTAGCTAATGGTTTAATAAAAAACAGTAGATCAGAATATATATGGGTTTGCTTAGAAATGGTACTGCCTAACAACAGGGCACCAGCATCTCTCTCTTCTTGCCGACAAAATAAAGATAATTTGTCAGTACACCTTGCTTGCAACTTCTCTGCCTCTATTGTAAGCTATAGGATGTGTTCATAGAAGAGTACAACACATAACTTATCATGTACTGCCAGGCACGGTTAAAAGAAGCTGGAGAATTTTATCATCAGGCTTTTCATTCGACACATGACACAGGACTGCTATCCTTTTTCCTCAACCAGTAATCTCACATTTGCTTAAAACCACTTAGCTCCTCACAAATTCCAGAATTCATAGGATTTTTAAAGTCAAATCACTTTGTCCAAGGTATATGTATTCAATGACCACATGCAAAACTATGACTTCTAAAACTAACCTTGTACACCCAATATGGCTACCAGGTTAAGAATAATTGTATCAAGAAGTATAGTTCATAGAGGATTTTCCCTCTAAAAATGGAGAGAAAGCAAAAGGATGTGGAAGCAATGCAAGCTTTAAACCATAGCAGGAGTCATTTAAACTTAGAGGTGAAACATTTTAACTGTTGTAGGGGGAAACTTTAAAGTGAAGTAGAAAAGCAAGGAGGGAAGTTTAATATAATAAT
The DNA here is from genome assembly GCA_033124195.1 of Coracias cyanogaster. Classification (NCBI taxonomy): domain Eukaryota; kingdom Metazoa; phylum Chordata; class Aves; order Coraciiformes; family Coraciidae; genus Coracias; species Coracias cyanogaster. The sequence continues at coordinate 4,093 of JAVSBS010006148.1, forward strand.
CCTAGTAGGCGTAATTATGCTTCTCATACACTATAAAAGCATATGAGATCTTGTGCTATGAGAGCACATTCCTTTTTGAATGTCAGAGTGCTTGTCCTAGTCATGTCATCCAGAGATTTGGGTAGATCTTAAAATACAGACTTATTTCTATGAAATATATAGCTGAGTTTTTAACTGTCAATTAATTCTCTGAATCAGTAGGAAAAGAGCTAATTATTATGCCTTGGTCATCAGTCAACAGCAAATGCCAACAAGCATTTTTTACTTAACTACACTAAAGTTTATTTTTAACTTGCACTGAAAGAACAATTAAAATCAGTTTGAAACACTTTTATATTACCCAATTTCAAAATGGAGATTAGTGTTTATTGCCATTATTCTTTATTCGTCTTTTCCTAAAATGAAAAAGAAGGATGAAATCTCTAATTTGCACTTCGTATTCACATTGCTGGGGCTTGTTTTCCCTTATGAGTCTGCATTAATAAAAGATAAACCCAGAGGATTTGTATCCAAAAATTCAAATGGACTATCAAAGGGATGGCCATATCTGGGTCTTGATAAAGGTTCAGGTAATTTGAGAGAACTTCCTGCTTGGGAGTTGTTAAATCATAAAATTTCAAATGAACATTAAGGTAGCTCATTGACTTACTATATCTTAATGGCTATGCAGTCAGATGAAGGAAGTTCAGAAAACAGTTTGGATCAACCAAGGAGAATTATTGTGTACTGTAGAAAAATGGCAGTTAGCAGTGGGAAAATGCATATTTCTGGTAACTTTTGAAATCAAAGGCACCTGCTACAACAAAGAAGCTAGCAAAAATATGCTTCTTGGGTAAAAAGAAGGACTACATTATCATGGTATACAAAAGAGGTATTAAACAAAAAATAAATTACCTCAAGCTGAGCTGGAACATACTGCACCATTTCAAAGCGAAAGCAACTGTATTGGGGAAACTTCAACTAGTTTATAAAATTCCCTATGAAACCAAATTACTTCTTGTTTACAGTAAGAAAATGAGACAGAAAAAGTGTTTAGTTAAGTTGGCATTGTCTAGATGTTTGTTTTTCTTACACCCAGTAAGAAAAAATTATGGTTTACAGTTCTCTATGAAGTCTGTTTGTCAGAAATACCTACTCCATATGCTGGACAGAAAACTCTGTCTTTAATATAGCTGCTTAACCGATTGGAGAGCTGTGGAAGCTGGATCATAGTGTAACACACTGCAAAGATTTTGGGCCCTAGAATCTTGTGCTAGACAAATACATGCCTTGTCCGTGTCAGTTCATAGACAGAGGAAGAAGCAATACCAAAATTCCAGATGTCCATAGGATTTGGAAGCCTATGAGACTTAGCATGATGGACTCCAAAGGCAACAGTGAACAAACGTTTAGATATACTCCCTGCTCTAGATGGTGGATGGGTGGGTGGTGGGTGTGAATGTGAACTTGAGCACTATTATCTATGTCTCTGTATGTGGGAGGGAGACATCTGTCTACTGTTAGTCCAGAAAGCAATGCAGTCATTACCATGGACATACAGAGCAACCTTGTTATGTTTCCTGTGTAGCAAAGAAGGGTAACCTTTTCTCTTATTTTATCTGCATACATGGCTTTTCCCCATTTTCCCTAACCTTACTTTGTCTTCCTCCCAAAAGACAAATCCTCTCTCATTTTCACATGTACTTCTGCTCCTAGCTCTCATTACAGTCCTGGCTGTGCCTTACAGCTGGCAAGCTTAACATGTCACTATCTGTTGTCAGAACCAAAGTGTGCTGGAATACTCAATAAATCAAGAGAGTTATCTGACCTGTATTACCCTACAGACCGTGTGCATGTCATTTCTGTAAAGCACCTTGCATGTTTCTGCCAGCCAAGAGCCTTCACATATTCTGTCCATTTTGAAATAAGCATCCCTTGTGTAGCAGCATGTGCCCCTTTATACATATTTTACCATCTACTCTTGTTTTAACTAAACCTAGATGATGTTCTTCTGACGCTTGCAGACTTTAAAATAGCTTTGACCGTCAGAGTCCCAGAGCTTTTGGATGCACAGACATTGTGACACACTAAAACATAGAAAAAAAGACAACTGTATGTGTGCAGTAAATGAAGTATAAATTTCAGATAATTTTCTCCAAGCACTTCAACACTACTGGAATTTCTGACTGTCATTTATTCTACTAAAAACAATGATCCTCCCTCCAGCAGAGTGGATGGGTTTTATAAAATTTAAACTAAATTCTAACTGAGTTTAAACTGACATCCCACTGCTGAACTGCTGCTCTTTCATGGAGCAGGAACAGGCCACAAACAATTATGCTTTATAGAGTAAATGACTTGGATTACCAAAACCAGACAAGGCACAGGGAAAGGGCACTTTGTACAGTGAATTCTATTCTATTCCCATTTCTTAATATACTTTCTCTGCCTCTCCTTTTAAAACAAAACAAACAAACAAAAATGTTGAAAGTTTTTAATTGTCAGTCATCTTCCTCGTCCAAAAGGCTTCATCACTTTTGCATGTTGGAAAGCATGCTGGACTTTACTTTGAACTGTACCACTCCTGAAATGGTGGGACACAAGCTGAGAGTCCTCTCACTCCTCATGCCTGCTGTTCACAGAAACAGTGGTTAGAGGGGCAGGGAGATTTGGGCAGGGTCATTCCAGTTTGTTAGATGGAAATGATGAAAAACAAAGGTGTTTTTAAACAATACTTTCAAATTAATCTTGAAAAAAGATGCCTTCAGTCTAAAGTATGAGAGCGAGGTAATTAAAATGCATTAGAATTTAACAAATGTTCTGTGATTTCCTTCAAAATTTTAGAGCAAGGAATTAAGAAGCTTCAAACACATATTCTTACATCTTACATTATTTTTTCCTTTTTTCTCATATATCACTTCAGAATACAAAGCTTCAACAGACTTGCTACAGGCATTTCTTAGGTAAATAGTGGGTTTAAATAGCTTAAATCACAGAATACATGAAAATAAACCACCAAGAGATGTAACTAAGACAGAAATCTGTAACGACTAATTATCTGGCAGAGGCTTGAAATGTTTTCTCTATCACATTAGATGCCTAGCCTGCCCTTGAAAACTCACTTGAAACTGAACTAAAAAAAACCCAAACAAACAACACAATAACAACAAAAGACCAAAAGGCTCTCTTCGTTTGGTTTGACTTACTATTCTACTTTTATTTTTTAATTTTCCATTCCACAAGTGCCTTACATGTTCGAGGAAATATTTAGCATTATTATTTAGCTAGCTAGTTAATTATACTGCTTGTTGACAAAGTAATTGCTATTGGACAGAGAATATTTCTCAGCAAGATTATGTGTGCTTTGCTGCTTAATTTTGAGGTATGATTGTTACTTGTGATATTTCTATCCAAGGTGCAAATATGACAATTGAAAAGGCAGAAAATAGGTGCCATTATATCTATTATTCCCCTCTTACTAGTTAAGAAAAAATTGACAAAGTGCATATTCCTGTTGGAAGTGGTGATGTAGCTCCAAGCTACACATATGTGCAAGGACTCCTTCCTCTTCCACTTCTTTTTCTATTCTCACTGCAAATTTCAGGTGTTCACAGAGAGAATACCACAGATCTTATTATTTAATAAGATGATTCATTTATATTAATATCACTTTTCTGTTCAGACTATAATGCTGCACATGATACTTAATTCTGAAGACTGTAATTGGTTAACATTCCATAGAAATTCTTTATTTTCTCAGGGCATCAAATAGAAATAATAGCTGTCTACCATGACAACCCAACAGAGCTCTTTATAAATTTTTTACATCTTTAGACAGGAAGACTAACTAGAAGAGACACTAACTTGAGATGACATGTTATAGTCATCTCACTGACCATTTAAAAACAAATAATAATGTACATTAATTACAAGTATTAGGAAGTTTCCAGAATTATGATTAGGAAATGATCCTAAATGCTTTGAAAAGTAAGACTTTTAAGATGTTAGAAATCTGTTGCATTGCTTGAAGTCTTCTGTGATGAGAAGTATTTGCTTACTTCAATACTCTATATCTGACTTTCATTGGTCCTTGAGTTTGATGGTAGAGAGTATATCTTCTGAAAGTCTGATACTTTGAGTCTAAGACTTTGATTTATGAAAATGATGTAGAAATAAAACAAACAAAAAATGGAACACCAAGAGGAATGATACACAACAGTGTAGACATAGAGGGACAAGCCAAACACCTTCAAATACACGTCATGCTTTGAGATGAACGGTCTTCCTATTCTTTCGCACAGATTAAAAATTACAGTGCAGAGTCATCATATTCACATGCTCCACATATCAGCAGCACTGTTAACGTAGCTCAGGTTGAGTGAGGCTAACTTCGCAGAGGTAGCATTGTTCTGTATTAGAAGTAACATCCTGTGGATGTTCATTCTACATGTTGGATTTCACTATGAAAAGTTGAGGAAATTGCTCTGTAGAAGTAAAAAGTACAATTTTGCAGGAAGCGATTCAAACCAAGGAACAGTAAAGCCTGTGTGACACCTTAGTGATGAGTAAGCTTTACTCCAGCTGTAAGCCTTGAGGCAAATTTCAACCTCAGCAAACAAATGATGAATGGGCAATGTCTTCTAATTGTTTTTGCGTTTGAAAGATCAAAACAGTAAGGAGTTCAGGAGTTCAAGTAAGGTTCAGGAGTGAACTACACTAACATTGTTATGCGAAATACAGTTTTTGGAAAGTGAATACTCATCAAGGGTGCTGGGGAGAAAGCTGATTCGTAAATGCACAGAAGTAACACTCCTGGCACCTCCTTTTCATTATCCCCCCAAACCATGACATGTCTCCTCCTAGCCCCGCCCCACCCCCCAAATAAAGATTCCAAGATCGATCAATCAATCAGTCATGGAGGACTAAAATAAGAGGGATGCCTTATTTGTAAAGTCAGCTCAGTATGTGAATTATAAAAGTAAGAATTGCCTAATCATTCACAAAATGAAAGAATGAGAGAAAAACTTCCCTCATTGCACCCAACAGCTTTAATTAATGTTTATTTTTCACTTAAGAAAACAGAGATGTTTCAGAACCCTGTTCATATTATATTACAATATATTTTAATGATGTGAAAGGGATAAAAATGAAATTTGAAACCTTAGTCAGGTACTCCTGAAGTTCAAACACTTTGAAGATAAAGGAGATAATACATTTATTCCTGAGCTGGAATTATGTTCTATATATTTTGAATCTGCTCACAGAAATGTGAGACTTTGCATGGAAAAGCTTTCTATTCTGGCAGTACTGTTGGAGAGTGCTGATCTAAAGTGAGTCACTAAAGTGAGTTGGATTTACTGTCATGTTTGAAGTGTGTAGACAAGCAAGTATGTGTATAATAAGTCTTTTTTTCTTTAACTGGTACAAAACCACCAGAAAGTTGTGGCTAGGAGAATTGCAACATTGGCTACTGGAAATGAAACATATCAAGATAAGTAAGGTTATGAAGAAGGCATTGGAAGCTGTTGTTCTGCAAGAGATAGTTTATCGCATGCATTTTGATAGTTGAGACTGTGATAAAATTCATGACGCTGCAAACTATTTACTTGAGGTAATGGCGTGAGCCGTTAATATATTCAACCCACTATCACTGTGTAAAACATTAGAAATGTTGTTCAGCATTTTGTCTCAAACTAGAATGCACCGCAGAAGCAGGAATATGTCTGAAATAGCCCTGTTGGATAAAGGATCGTTCTTTAGGTAATTGGACTGGGAGATTGGCTTATATTGAAAGGAACCCATATACTGCCTTCCTCAGGGGAGATCTGACAAATTCATATTGAAGTAACTGTGCTATTTTGTAACTAGCAGAATACTTACATGGAATATTTTTTCAATTAGGCAAATATATATTTTTCAAATATAGGAATATTGGGGTTTGGGTTTTTTTTGGTTTTCTGTTTTTATTAACCCATTTACTTGACTTTTAAGATTTATGTATTGTAACAATTTAGTATGTACTGGACATTATAATGTAACAGGGTAAACAACATTAAGACTGCAGTTAGACTTACAGCCTGCTTTGGGAAGCATTCAAAATTTTCCACAATTATGCAAAAAAAACCACATTCAAAATGCCGACACTTGCAAAAAGGAAAAAATCTAAAGACAAATGGAATTAATATTAGAAAGAAATTATGGCTGAAATACCCTGTTTTTGAGGAATAGTAACTAAAACTTTAGAGAGCGGGTATAAAATTTGTCCTTCAGTACTGTATTTATATTTTTTGCTTCCGTTTTGTGCTTAGTTTTGTCTCTTTTCAATATTACCTGTTCAGTATCCAGCACATATCCTGCAAGTTGCTGAATATTCTGCCCCTTAAATGTATGCTGGGTACACTAAAAGTTTTCTTTTTTTTTAATATTATCATCTAGCATAAACAAAGCAAATAAACAAACAAATACGTTCAAGCTAAGAACACAGAGCCACTAAATGCATTAAATATCTTCCCAAGAAGAATGGAGCTAAAAACCAAAACCAAACAGGGCTACTATTTGTGAAATAAACAAGACTGGGCAGGTAAAAGGTAAGAACTGACACCCACTGCTACTTACTCCGTCTGGACTACAAGATACCTGTCTAGCTCACAGAACTGCAGTTTTTGAATCCTGCCTGTGCAGAAACCTAGCCTACAATGACACAGAATGTGGCAACTTGCATCTAAGAGTCTTGCAGCTAAAATAGTGATTAATCAGAGAAAATGCATAGATTTAGTTAGACTAGGTTTGGAAAAAAAATGGTTAAGAAGGAACTATAGGGAGAAACTACTAAAACAAGACCCGACAGTTTGGTGAGGTATTTTTTGGACTGCCAGATTTATTCTACAAAATATATTAAATATAGAGTAGGCTATCATATAGTACATTGGAAAACAGGAAATTGATTCAATCCACTCTGTCGATTCCCCAGCTACTGTTCATTATGCACTTACAAGTGTTAAATTTCACCTTAAGTGACATGCCAGATAATTTATAGTGTCTGTGAAGTAAAGCATATATTTAATACAAAAGTAAAGCTATATTGGCATTTTAAAAGATTTATGATGATGTAAACTGACTGTGATTAATTTTTATCATGTTGAAAACATCTCAGATTGAGCATTGTTGTGGATAAGTATTGTTTACATTTGATCACAAATTATGTAAGCACCTGGGTACAAAGGAGAGCTTTCATCTTACTATATTTGCTTGTTTTCAAATGTTGACCTAATTTTGAATTTTACATAACTTTTTAAATAATTTCATGCTTTCAGTGCCAGCAGCTGTTTGCTCTCATAAATTCTTTGC
>JAVSBS010006149.1:0-67270 GCA_033124195.1 Coracias cyanogaster
CAGGGCTCTCAACCTTTCCTCATCAGGCAGCTGTTCCAGTCCCCTCATCATCCTCGTAGCCTCCGCTGGACTCTCTCTGGTAGATCTCTGTCCCTCTTGAACGCCCTTACCTGGCATTTTTCACATGCCTGCAACTATGGTCATTGGTTCAAAGTCAGCCACTGCCTTGGTTCCCAAAACCACTGAAACTTGGTTAGTTTTTTTTCCAGAATAGAAACAAACTCAAATATTTGGGGGAGAAGCAGTGTACTTATCATATGACCTACTGTTTAACAACAGGGAGTTAGGGTTATAATTAATTGCCACTTAGCATGCGTATTCATTTTCATGCAGGTGTGACTATAAAAAAAGTTTCACATCATCCATTTTCATCTAGTGGGCCATCACTTTTCTACTTACTGGCTACACCAGTCAGAAGTACTGAAAGTTTAGCAAAGATTAAGCTGATTAGAAAATGTCACTTTTTAAATTCTGTCTTTTTTCTCTCTCTTTCCTCCCCTGTCCCCTCCCTAGGTGACTCGTACAGCAGTAGCCCAGACAGCACTCCCATGGGCAGTATTGAATCTCTCTCTTCTCACTCCTCTGAGCAGAACAGCACCAGCAAATGCACGCCTTTGCAGCCCAGGGAGAAATCGGGAGGGATTCCATGGATTGCCTCTCCTCCTTCTTCTAATGGCCAGAAGAGTTCAGGCCTCTGGACTACAAGTCCAGAATCCTCATCAAAGGAAGATGCGACCAAAACAGATGTGGAGTCCGACTGCCAAAGCATAGCTTCTGTCACTGGACCAGAGAATGCCTCTCCATCAACAGACCTGACCAGAAAGAGTTCTTACAGTCTGTCTGGGCTGAAAAGGTCTTCAGCGTCTTCCCTTAGAGCAATTCCATCAGCTGAAGGTAATTTCCACAGTCTTGTAGGACATCAGTGTTTTCTGTGGCACATCGGAGACCAAGAGCTGCATCGGAAAGCTAATTATATTCATTAATCTTTTTTTTTTTTTAATTTTTCCGGTATGTTGCCTCAGTTTTCAAAATGCTTCTGAAATATTTCCATTGTTTGTTACCTGTATACTTCCCACAGTTTAAAAGGTATCAGTGTTTTTCAGAATTTAGAGTAGTCTCTATCCTGCTATGCCTCCTCTAGACCGCTGACTGGTAAGGAGGTTACTGGTTTATAAGAAGAGTTGGAAGCTAGAAGAGGAATAGGTTTATCACTGTGTCAAAGGAGTTGATCCTTGCAGCGTGGTTGATACCGATCAAAGCTGGCATTTAAATTTAAAAAAACACTAAGCTTAACATATCTGAGAAATAACCGTTTTGTCACTCCTTGTGCCAGCTTTTGCTTGGTTGTAATTTTTATTTTTTTTGACAGATGTGTTGCTTAAATTGGCCAAAATAGGAGCCTAAAGGAAAGATGGGTTCTTTTGTTTGGCTGGGGTTTTTTTTAGTTATGTTTTTTACCATCGATACCTTTAGTTGATATGGAGAGATGGGATAAAAAGGTAATCCCTGGCGTGAAACGTGTGTCTGAAACACTGCTGATGGAATGGCTGCTTCATTCCGCCCTACTGGCACGGCTTGTTAGCCAGCACTGCAAGTAAATGATCTTGAGCACAAGATTATGGCTGAGTGGTCCTGTACGTGGACGTGGTCTGCAAGAACAATCCCAAGTTTGCAAGCCCAACTTTAGAAATCTAGTTTCAGTGCGCAAATTAGGACAGCAGACCTCCTGCTGGGTCAAAGAAAGATGCTGCTTCAGAGCCTAGGTCCCAAATAAGCCCGTAGACAAGGCTCTGTACAAGACAGAGAAGCTTAAAAACATAGATTCTTCATTTAGACAGCGCTGCTGAATGCCAGATCAGCTGGAACGCCTGTGAACCTTTGCTGTAGCTGTGTGAGTATGCGAGGTGACACTGCTCTGCATCCGCAGAATTACCGTAGAAGAAACACCTGCTTGAAATCAGTATATTTGTGCTGGTTTGGATCCTGAAGATTAACAGCCGGCACTGGAACGCTGAGCACACGTGCTGAGTTTGCTGCTGAGCTGTCAATAGTACAAGTAACAAAAATACAGGCAGGCGACACAGGCAGTTATGTGCAAAGTCCGAAAAGAACTTTAAGAAAGTTCTCTCTGCCCCCCATGAAGCGTACAAGCTTTTCCATAAAACTCCCAGATATTAATTTGTTGTTATATTAACAATGTAAAATAATCATTATCATTAACAAGCATTTATAAAGTAGAATAATACTATAGACTGACAACGTTATGTAGGTGGTTTCTTAGATTTTGGGGTCTCCTTATATTATGTCAGCTTTTAAGGCATTATTAAGCATCTGTTGTCCTGGGAATAAAGGAACAGAGGCAGCTGCAGTTCTTGCAGGATGTATCCACAGACACGGCAGCTTAAAGGACACGTGCCCACACCTTGTATTCATTAAAAAGACTTTGAGTGTGTGTGTGCAATGCAGTCTGTACAGCTATGGTTGTATCAAGTTACAGCAGCAATTGTTTTAGGCAAATCATGATTGTTAATTCCCAAGTATTTTTCTTTTCGACTGCATGAAGCTTCTGTGGATACTGAAATATTCGTTATTACAAATTAACGTGGCCTGATTTCATAGTGGATGCTGCTCGCAGCGGGAATTTGGATGAGTTGGCTGCCTGAGATCTCTTCCAACGTGGATTTTTTTCTACAACTTTATGCAGCGTACTGCTTTATACATGTTTTTATTGTCACTTTTTAGTGAAGGTACCATCTAGCCATTTAAGTGCAATGTAATTTTTTAGCCTTCGCAATTTTAACGTCACTTCTTCCATCTTACTGTTGGTCCTTTTCTCCTGAATTTCTGCCTGAAAGGCTGTTCCTTCTCCTTCTTAGTAAGTACTTTACCTCTTTTACCTCTTGAAAACAAGCGAACAAACAAGAATCCAACAACAACATGCTTTGCGTGTTACCCGTGTTTTGAAACAACCTCAAATTAGCTTCAGTATTCCCAATAATTTGATTGTTTTCTTTAGGTAACAAAAGCTGCAGTGGATCTATACACAGCTTATCTTCAGCAGATACCAAAGATACACCAAAGGCTCCACCAAACCCTGATTTGCCTCCCAAAATGGGCGGAAGTTTGCGACTAGATACCGCATCGAGTAATGGCTATCAAAGACCAGGATCTGTGTAAGTCACCAAGGCTCTTTGGAGCTTTGCCTTCACCTATTGTCTACTATAAAGTGATCCCACAGGGGCACGCAAGTTGGTGAAGAAGCATCCCTGAATACTTGATTTTAATATTTCTGTATCTGACTGTTATTTAATCTCGCTTCGTTAAAACCGTAAGCAAAGGACACATGGCACAAAATCTGTTGAAGTCAGTTGGTAGACGCGCACTGACCTCGTTAGGCTACAGATAAGGCCTATAATGAAGAAATGTGTCTTTGGAAAGTGATTAGTATCATTCTCTCTGGTTCTTCTGGAATATAATGTTGCAGGGAGCATAAATGCTACTTTCTGTCCATATCGAGATCATCAGATTTTATTTGTGTAGACCACAAATTGGAGGAAGGACAAAAAAAACCCCAAACTTTTGCTCTGAAATTTCTTCAGTTGCTGCATGTGAAATAGTTGATTTCTAAGAGATGATTTTTTTGTTTGTTTTTTGAGAGGAGGATATTTCTACGCAATAGAGGTTCTGAGATCTGGGGTAGCAATGCTTCTCCATGCTTTTAGCACAGACATAAGAGCCACAAGGTCTTTGCTGTAATCTTGACTTTGACCTCGAACTTCTCTGTCCCCATGAACAAGCGATTCCCAGATCTGCAGAGCAAGAAGTTCTCCAAAATCCGCAGGACCCCAGTCAGCCTCTCCATCTTTTAAAACCGGTTCACTGTCGTCAAATCACAGGCAGTTGTGCCTTACTTAGAGAATCCCAAACAGTTCAGAGTTCCGGCATGACAGTGACAGACTTCCAGCATTTCTCTTGGCCATACATGAATATAATTTAAAATATAGAGTGTTGAGATTTCCCTTGCTGGCTCAGCGAGGCACGAGAGCACGTTGGAAGTCAGTGGCCCCAGTTAGATCATGCCCTTAAGAATTCTGATGGAGGGACAGCTCTTGAATTTCCTCCGCTTCTTTAAGTGGGTAACTAAAACAATTTTAAAAAATGAGTCTGTGTCTTTAGACGGTCAAAAGTGAAACTCGTCTGTGTGTTTAATTACGAGCAAAATATAATGCAAGGTGGTGCTTTTAATTTCAGAGTGGCTGCGAGAGCGCAATTGTTTGAAAGTGCTGGTTCACTTAAACAAGTTTCTTCAGGACAGTAAGTGCTTCATACTCTGTTATAATTTGTAAAATATTTTTTTTGGGTTGTTTTTTTTTTTCTGGCTTCAAAGCTTGAAATAGAAGTGTTGGAACTTTGTTCTGGGTCTTTTGCGCAGCATCGTGTGGCATGCAAAATTTTGGGGGTGTTATTAAACTCATCCTTTCTCCAGAAAAGAAAGCTAAATCTAACAGAGAATAAGAGCCAATCAGACCGATCTGTCACCGGGGGGATTTGCAGGGGGCGATGCTCTGGTTGGTGATCTGCTTCAGGACACAGCTACAAGACTAAATTAACAGGATTTAAATTAGGGTGAGGGCGCTGTGCTTATTCCATGCAGCGGTTGGTTTACACCTGCTTTCAGCAGAGTAACAAGCGTGCTACTTTGTGGTAATTTGCTCATGTAGGCAGGTCTGGAGTAAGGTCTGCTTTAGAAAGCTCAGGATTAACTTGATCAGGATTACACCTTCATGCCTCAGTAGCTGTCTGGAGGAACTGTTACCATTTCTTCTTGATAGTGTGCAGTAGGAATTACTTGCATTTTCTGTATAGTTGTTTCCATTTATAGAATCACAGAATCATTCAGGTTGGAGAAGAGCTCTAGGATCATCTAGTCCAACCTTCTTCCAACATCTCCCTGACCCCTAGACCATGTCTCGAAGCGCCACATCTACCCATTTTTTGAACACCTCCAGGGATGGTGACTCCACCACCTCCGTGGGCAGCCTGGTCCAGTGCCTAACTACCCTCTCCGTGAAAAATTTCTTCCTGATATCTCATCTAAACCTCCCCTGACACAACTTGAGGCCATTACCTCTTGTTCTGTCATTAGTTACCTGGGAGAAGAGACCACCAGCAGCCTCACCACAACCTCCTTTGAGGTAGTTGTAGAGAGCAATGAGGTCTCCCCTCAGCCTCCTCTTCTCCAGACTCAACAATCCCAGTTCCCTCAGCCACCCCTCATACGACATGTTCTCCAGACCCCTCACCAGCTTTGTTGCCCTTCTCTGGACCCGCTTCAGCCCCTCAATGTCCTTCTTGTCCTGTGGTGCCCAGAACTGGACACAGGACTCAAGGTGCGGTCTCACGAGTGCCGAGTCCAGGGGCACAATCACCTCCCTACTCCTGCTGCTCACACCATTTCTGATACAGGCCAGGATGCCCTTGGCCTTCTTGGCCACCTGGGCACACACTGGCTCATGTTCAGCCAGCTGTTGACCAACACCCCCAGGTCCTTTCCGGCCACTCCTCCCCAAGCCTGTATTGTTGCATGGGGTTGTTGTGACCGAAGTGCAGGACCCGGCACTTTGTTAAACCTCATACAACTGACCTCAGCCCGTTGCTCCAGCCTGTCCAAATCCCTGTGCAGAGCCTTCCTACCCTCAAGCAGATCGACACTTGTGCTTAGTTTTGTGTCATCTGCAAATTTGCTGAGGGTGCATTCGATCCCCTCATGCAGCCCACAACTGGATACATCAGGGGAAGGTCCAGCACTGCAGATGTGGGAAAACTGTGCACAGGTAGGTTTTGCTTTAGCTTCTTTGAAGTGAACATTGTGCCAGTGAAGCCAATGTCTATACGTGAGGCATAAACCTGGGAGGGGACTGCTCTGGCTTGGCATGTCAGCAAGCTCTGGGATGGACTTTAAAAAGATACAGTCCTGGTTTATATTATTGGCCGAAGCTTGCTTGGTGGTGTTCTATTGACTTCCACAAAGCTAAATCCATCTAATTTTTTCCCCCTGCTTCTTATGTTCGGGCTTGATGTATTATGTCTGGAAGCAAACAGAATAAGATGCATTTGTTAGATTGTGTCTTTTCATTATCCAGACAGAAGGAAGAAGCAGTTGACAAAGTTTCAGCAGACGGTGCAGAGTTGTTGTTTATGTTAAACAAAACGAGAATATGCAGCATTCGGGTGTATAAACAGCATGACAGCAATAAGCATAAAACATAAGATTGGAAGCAGATTTCACTTTCAGGCCTTGGGGAGCAGATGGATCTGAGATCATTGTGCATTTGTGTACAACTCCAAGACCTACAGAAACTCATTTATTCCCCATGTTGATGTGTTTTACAAGAGTCAAATGTAGCACGGCTGCAAGTGGATGCAGCTCCATTGAACATAATGGGCTGGACGCAAGCACCTAGATCTGTCTCTTAAACTGCTCCAGCAGCACTAAAAGGATGGAGAGCTGCTTTAGTCTTGCAGTCAGAGATTGCCTTGTCATCTTAATGTTCAGGTGGCATAAAGATGAGGCGGCCCCTATTTGCATCTCTGTGCACAGACTAGAGGGAACTGAATGTGAGAGGAGTCACAGCTGGTGGAAGTTAGTCTTGCTGAACTTGCACAGAGGCTGGTTTCCTCCCATACCTTATATGTGTGACATATATAGATTTATAAGAAGGCTTAAGCTTTTCTCTTGATTGCTCTTTTCTTACCACTCAACCTCCAAACTCCTATCCCAGATCTTATAGCAGGGTGAGCTGGAAGAGCAGATGTGGCTCAGTCAATGGAGTTGCATCTGCTCGTACCTGTGTAGGTCAGGACTGATGCGGTAAGATAGAGGAGAAGTCAAGCCCACCCTCTATACAATGGTGGAGACAATACCATCATTTCTCAGTTTCAGTGGGCCAACTGGATCAGTTTAAAGGCTGCACTGATTTGGTACTTGCAGAGGCAGGACCACATGGGTTGCCTATTATTTATGGCCCTGATTCCCCAGCAGATCTGTGTCATTGAAGTGAAGGACATAATGAGGGATTTCAGTCCCAAGCAGAGACCATCCAAGCAGGTGGGAAAATGATGGGCCAGCATCCAGCTTTCAGAGCACAGACCAAAGCGAAGCTGTTTTAAATAGCAACAATGGCCCTAATCCCCCATCAGGATGGAGAGATGTGGATTGGTAAAGGGAAGAAAGGACAGAAAATAGTAACCACAGAAAGTGTGTGCATGTGAGGATCCCTTTCAGGATGTGTTAATGAGATGCAGTGAATAGGAAGAAGAGACCCTGGAGTGTGTTTAAAACTGATTCCCGGCATAATATGAACCACTGTGAATGGAACGCTGTACAAAAGAAATAATAATAATACATCACTGTGGTCAGAATCACTGGCTGTGTCAGTGTTTAACCGCATCAGAGCTCATCATTAACTAAGAGGTGGAATAACATGAGCAAACAAGATGGCAACTGGGAGGAAGAACATAAGGACCATGATGGGGTTCCAGTAAGGTTTCTCTTGCCACCAGTCCAAGAAATGGAGACCCAGGAAGGAGAGAAAGCCCACCCACCATGCGTGGTGCAGCAGAGACTCCTCTAACGATGGTGTGGGTACATGCTCACCTCCTCCGTTGCCAGCTCTCCTGCAACAATTCGTCTGGAACAGCCACTCGCCTCCGAGTGAGAAGTTTTAATAAATGATCGTCATGTGCAAGCCGTGCATGTATGTGAGAGAGGATGGGGACGTGTATTTTTAAATGCGAAAACTCCCACCAGCCACACTTTGAACATGGGCTGTATGATCTTCAAGGGAAGGAGAAAAATGTGCTGGTTTCCTCTAGAATTGGATCATTTGCTGCAAATTGGGTGGTTGATCCATGAAGAGTTATGGAAAATGCAGTCAACAGTGGTTAGTAATTTCAAGGTGGTGTAAATTTTGGGATGGCCTGTTAGAGGCCCTGTTCCAGGAGAGGTGCTTGGCACTTTATGGGGGTCAAACCATCTCTAGATGCCTCAGACAGGATTGCCCCTACTCCAGCAGCTGAAAACATATATCTATGTGATGGGGTTTCCAGTGGCTGATTGTGGATAATTTGTGCAACCCTTAGGAGAAGGGTGAACTCCTGCCTTCGCTAACATTAATGGCAGATGTGCCACTGACTTTTGCGGGGTGAGAACTTCCCTGGGCTGCCTGACTCAGCTACTTGGCTGACTGTGGTCTCCAGATAGGTTCTGAAGCTGTGCCAGGCTGAGCAGCATACCCAGTCTCTCAGTGTAACAACTCAAGCCAGTCAGATTTATCTACCCTTGGTATCATGGGTGTTTTACTTTTCAGCGTTTAATACCTTGCCTGATGTAGCCTTTAGTCATGCTGAACAAAGCAACTTTATTGAATTTAGCTTTATGTTAGCATTGACTGGACAGACTGTATCAATTCAGAATGGGCTATTACCATCCCTTTTGCTAGTTATCCAGAGCCTGAATATCCTAAATAACATGCTCTGACCATGTCAGTGTCTCAGTGTCAATAACCAGTCATGACTATGAGATCTGCTGCCTCTCTCTGGTCTTCTTTCTTAGCGTGGGAGAATATGGTTGTGAGACCTTTATATTGAAGGCCATCATCTGCTTGCACAGAAGTCAGTGAGGATGTGCTACAGCAGCCATGAACTGGACCACTGGTCCTCAGGGCTGGGCTTTGGTTACCCAACAACCTCCATCCTGAGGCTGCTGCCTTTGACTCAGCAGTGATACTGCAAGGGCAACTCGGGCTGCATTTGGGGTTCTTGGTCTCTTACTCTTTGAGGCAGTTGGGAAAACAGGAGGGGAGATGAAGAAATACATATCATAGCCTCTCCAGGGAGCCTAGTAGGGTGAAGGATGATGAGAACAGGAGGAAGGTTATGGGCAGGAAAGGGGAGTCCATAGACAGAAGCACAGACTTCATGAAAACATGCTGTATAAGTTTAACCTAAATACCTGCCTGCTGCCCTGGCCTCTGGGGAATAATTATCACAGCTAGAGGGTGGTTGTGCATGCCAAGGGATTTTAAAAATGAGCTATGGAGAAAGCCTTCCCTGCGCCCTCAGCTTGACCTGCCATCCCCAGCCCATGTGGCTCATGATACCCTGCACGTCCCACCAGAATACCTGCATACCTCCAGTTGCGGACAGAGCCCCAGGCTGGCGAGGCAGGTTTTAAGCCAGCTTCTCAGAGCTACTTGGCTGTCATCTGTGTGCGCGTTAGAGCGACATTTCATCCCAGCGCTCGAGGGCTGCGCGGAGCTCCCGGCTGACCAGCATTTCCAGCTCTAAGCCTTTCCAAGTCCAGCCAAATAAAAAGGAAAGGACGAAATTGGTTCTGCCTCATTTCTGTCAGGGAGGCATTTCATGACAAGTGCAAATACAGAGGTTGCTTTGACTCCTGGACGGATAAACTCTGGAATCTAAAGGATGTTTGAGGACAAATTTTCAGAGGTTTGCACGTACATACTGACTGTAAAATTACTTCATGGAGCCTGGCTGTGCATGTTAAATCCATATTTGCCTGTGCAAACAAGGTGCTTATGCATGCCATTAGACGTCTTGCAGACATAAAGGCGAAGATAAGTTTGAATCCCGGCTTTCTCCATCTTTATGACTCTACTTAGCAGCACTCTACCCTGGTCAGGAGTTCTTCCCTGGGCCCTGGGCTTGTGAGGAAGAGCTTATGCTGTGGCCCCAAATGGAAAGGCTTTAAGCTCATAGCTTAGTTTCAGATAGACCATTTTAATTGGGATGGTTCCCAAAGCAAAGAATAATCAGCCTTGAGTTTTAAATTACCCTGGAGGAAAGTCTCTTCAGCATACAGTGGGAAGGTGCCTGCAGCACGAATTTGCACTCCCCATTTGATGCTGCAGCTTCAGCTCCTGATGTCAGCAGGTAAAAGTTCAGGGCGGCTCTTAGAAAATGCTAAAAAATTTCCCTTACTTCTGCCTCAGGGCAAAGGTCAGGGCTGGTGTCTGCATTGTGAGATAATGCTTGGACCCATAGACAGATACAAGCCATGACTCCTGGCTCTTCCAGCTTCAGTCCATAGCACCAAGTGGTAGGTGGCTTAAGTTCAACGCCTCAAAGGTGTTTAGGGAGAGCTGAGCTTGGGTTTCTGAGAAATCCAGTCTGTGTGGACTGGATTTTAGGTTCATGCTCATCCCCTGCCAGAGAGCTCCAGAGCAGAGCTCTGCAGGTACAGGACTGCATACAAACCAGTCTGGTGTTGGGTAGACCTGGACTGGAGGGTGGGCTCAGAGGTGGTGAAGATGGCTCATGGAGGGAACAGAGTTATATCAGTGCTGGGTGCTGTAGAATATCGTCCCCTTTTCAGCATAGGAAAACTGCCGGTGCTTTCTGTGTGCGAGGAATTACTCTCCAAAAGCAGCTGGTCGCACCTCCATGTCTACAGGCAGAGACAGACCACACTGCTCTTAGGGAGATAATAAAGGCCTGAATGTCCACAGGCTTTGAAAATAGTTCTCTGAGTAAAGCACACTCTTAATCCTGCCTCTCCCATGACATTCCTGCCTCCCTGAAGATCTTTGTCTCCTGCTTGGCTATCCAATGCACCTCAGTGAGAAAACTCGTGCTAGTTAATAATAGTGGCTTGGGGATAGAGATTACAACGAGGGCAACGTAAATAAGACATTTATTTTCGACAAATGGGATAGTGTGTCTGATCTGCCATGTTTGCGTTTGGCATCCACGGAAATTTAAGGCCTGATATTTGGTGTCCAGCATGTCCATAACAATGTGGATTCATCACAGCCCTAATTATAGCTCTTGGGCAGCTCGTATGGGGTAACATGAGTCTTATTTATAGGTAATATTTATAAACAGACCCTCAATCTTCCCAGGAAAAGGGCTCTTAAAGGAAGATGTGTTATGGTGATTACTCTGAGAGCCATCATGGGAAATGTTGATGCACAAATCCTTTCCTCCTCCCAGGCAGGGACTGTGCAGCATCGCTCCCCTGGAGCAGAAGAGTGCTGGTCTCCCCATCCCACCCCAAACCTGCACGCAATTCCTGCAAACTTATTTGCTGCACTTCCTGATTTCTTGCAGGGGAAAGGAGATGTCTGAAAGTAGCGATTTTCCAACGACACCGAGCACATGTGACACATGCAGTTGTATCTCAATAGGCCACGGCAGTGTTCAAGCTGCAATCATGTGGCTTAATTACCTGACTGAATAAACGAGTTTCCCTTGACAGGATTCGATCCTTTTGGGCCCCTTGACTAATTACCTGCTATTGTGAGAGGCCCCGCTTGTTGGGAAAAGCAACTCTTGTCCCCCAGCAATAGCAAAATAGAGAAATAAACACAAAAGTCTGGAGATCAGAGGGTGCTCATTTACTCTCTATATTTAGTGCTGCATAAAGGGCCATTAATTATGTTCCTCTTTCATGACAGAAGTAGCTTTTGCAAACAGTTTTACTTGTTTATTATCTTTTTTAAACAAAGGCACCTGTACTTTTGTCTTCCTAATCACTCTGTAGCACCAAGCAGCCTTGCAAGGAACCATGTCACCCAGCTCCGTACCACTGGCGTTTCTCAGTGCCTTGCGGAACAGAGGGAGTAGTTCCCTGTCGGTTGTAGATCCCCTGGATCAGAGCTTCAAATTGTTATGAGCATAGAGAAGCTGCCTGGAAAATTTCCTGTGCCTACAAGGAGGTAAGGGCTGGCTTAATAGTGCAAGGTGGGTAGGAGTCAAGCCAAAGAAATGATGCAATACCTGAGCCCTGGAAGGAAAGGCGTTTGGTGTCCGCTCCTAACTGTGCATGCTCAAGGGCATCATTTTCCATGCATTTGAGTGGCAAGGATGTACAAAAAACATTTGAGAAAGTAATTGAGTTGCCCAAGAAGAGAATTGGCATCTCTTCAGAAGAAGCTACCCAGTCTGCGGTGCACATGGAGACCTTTAGTTTACACTGCTGGGCTTGCCCCATTCATTTCTGGGTACTTGAATCTGGAAATGGAAGGTGGCAGAGCATGTGGCTCTTTGACCCTGCTGAGTGGTGGAGAGGGTGTTGAGATGCCAAAGTTTTCCCTGCACTGCACTCGGGTGCTGGGTCATTTACAGCCCCTGCCAGAACAGCGCTACCTATAAACTTTAGTAGGCCAGGATCAAACCCTCTTCTTTTTTATTTTTAATTTTTGTTTATCTGGATATACAGAAAACAAACAGTCCCAAATTTTCCTAAATTAGCCTCTGTTCTGACGTGCTGTCTCACACCTCTTTGGTGTCAAATTCTTTTTTAGGTAGTGCCAGAAATCATAAAGATGAAAAGACAGAAGTCGTCTGACCTTTTCTTGGAGTATCACACAGTTGTGGCTCACAAGATGATATAAGCCAGCTCCAGTGCTGTCAGTCACTTTGTACCAGCCTGGGATAAGCAGAAGGTCTTCTCCTGCCCTTCTTGGGGAGAAGAGGCCTCTTTGGTATTTCCTAGTAGGGATGCTCTATTTATAACTGAAAAACCCCTGAGAAAATGATCAGGAGCAACCTAAGGTCATTTTCTATTCTTACATTTTTTGCGGCTTTAAGGTCCACCTAGGATAATAAAGCTGCTGTAGACTTAGGCAGCAAAGCTAAAATCCAACTGAAATTGGGCCTTAGTAACCTGCAGTGGTGATTTGGTCCAAGGTATCAGTCCTAGCTTACTTTGTGCAGCAAAAATCCAGGAGAAAGATGCATCTTCAGGGGTTCTCTTTGAAGGCACACAGTGAATCCACACTGTAAAAGAGCACTTTCTTCTCCACTTCTGTTATGATTTGATCTTAATGGGAATCTTCCAAAGAAATTACTACTCAGGAAACACCCATCTTTCAAAAGCAAGTTTTTTCTCAGAAAAAAATATACCTCAGTGAGACTTTTGAAGGGTGAATTTCTTATGGTAAGGATGACAGAAAATAAGAAAGGGACATGTGGATATTGACTCCTGCCAACTAAGAAATAATATGTGTAGGACACATGGAAGGATTACATTCAAGACCCTGCTCTGGGTTGTGAGGTGTCACGAGCCCAGCATCCTAACCTCAGGCTTTTTTTCATCAAGAAGAGCAAGTCAGTCAACATTCCTCTAGTTTGACTTTTAAACAACACTCTGCCGAATCATTCAATGCAGACAGATTTTACCAATATTAAATGTTTAAATTTTTATCAGCCTGCCTCCCCTGAGCAGGGGACTTTCATTGTATCTGTTCATCAGTGGGTTGCACTCTATAAGGCTCGTGCCTTGACCAGCTGCAGCTGCAGCTCTGCTTCCAAACAATCTGGAAACACTGCTCTGAAAGAGAGATTTATCCTCCACAGATGCTGCTGCATATCTCAGCAAGATCACTTTGCAGCCGGCCTTGACCCATGGTGTCCTTTTAAGCAATGCATGCCTGGTCCAAATTGTGGAGCAGTGTTGCTTTCATCTGCTTCCTGATCTGCAGGTTCATTTCCAAGCACCACAGCAATCTGTGTGTCTGCAGGGCAAGAGGGTGTGCACCAGCAGTGAGGGCATGCATCTCGTTACTCCACATAACGGGGACCTTCCCTGCCTTTGACTTCTCTCACCTCTACAGCCAGGCTGAACAGTACCAGCAGCTCTCTCTTGGAGCCTTTTTGACTGACTTCAAGGTCTCTTCCCGTGTATGTTTAATTTCTTGTTGCCCAGATTAATTTCCCCACTTGTGATTTTTTCCTACTGACTTTAATGAAGCTTTCCCAAGACTCCTAATCTTGATGACCTTTCTAAGAAGACATACAAGTCAGATTGTTTCCCCAGGCAGTTTTTCCTAATTTCTTACAGCTCTGTTGACAACACATTCCCACCTCCTTCTAATTTCCTCTGGATATGATGACTTGTCTCATCGCTCTAGAGAGAGTAATAGCAGCAGGAAAACCAGCGTTTTTGGCTGCTTGCTGGAGAAGCAGTTTGTCCTGTTTAAGGAAGCTCCGGAGAGGGTCCATTAGACACAAACCAAAGTGAATTACCACCTCTCATGAGCTGACAACTCACGTCTACTGTTTTCCTTATGCTGGTGATTTCAAAGTCTGCATCAGCCACTAGCATCGCCATTGGAGTTGCTTCTCACCTGATTGATGAGATTCCTCTTGAGGACTATCCTATGACATTTTTTGCACTATGATGTAATTATATTTTTTGCAGCCAGAAAAAGTAGAAGGCTTTTGCAGATGACCAACTGAGGCATCAGCTGAAGATCAGACCTTCAGACGTATTCTCCTGGTGAAAAGCCAGCCTAAATGACGTTCCAATGGTCACCCAATGGCAGTGGCAGTGACAACTGAACTCTGGTCTCCTGAGTCCCGCTCTAGTTCCCTAAACAGCGAATTGGAGAGAGGAGAGGTAGGGATTCCTGAGAGCAAAACTTCTCATCTTCAAACCTTTTTAAATGGTGTGGAGCTAAATCTTTCTTGTGCAATGGGACCACTATAAGCAGGGCAAAAATAATAGCAATTTTCAACTCAGGCTGGTCTGCAAACAGAACAGCCTTTCCCCACTCCCCCCTTTCTTTTTCCACTTCCATATTGAGTGCATTTAAAGAACAACAAAGACTCAAAGCCTGTTCACAGGGCCTGGATTTCTGGCACCACTTGAGCTATTGCAGGGCAGCAACATCTCTGTATTCAGATGACTCGCTGACTCCGTCATAGCCCTGCTAATACACTGTTAAAAATAGTTATTTCTAATGACACATTCCATTGCAGTGGAGATTCCTGTGTACACTAATTTGCTTTGAGGATTGCATCATCCTGAAGGAAGTGCAGCCAGAGAGATTTAAAACAAAAGTGGTCTGTCTCCAGGCTGAGCTGCGTACTTGGCAGGGATGCTACTCTCCACTGAGCCCAACGTGCTGTTTTAACATACTGCTCCCCTCCCTGTAATGTCACACTGGAAGGATGACATTTCTTGTCTCTCAATCTGTAAAAGATACTGGACAAACTATTAAAGCTACCAGAGTCCTTGAGTGAGGTTATTAGTCCATGTAGGACTTTGTACTGTGAGCGTTACTAGGATTTCAGGGGGGTTGTTCAAGAAGCACAATGCTGGAATAGAACCTCTTGGCATTGAAGCAAAAGCCATTGAAAACTATGGATAAATTGATTATAGGACTGATATATTTATCCCTGTTACTGTCCCAGTATTATATTAGGTAGGGTGATAAGTTAAGAGGTGAATTGAGAGGGTTGGATGCCCAGGAGGGGGAAAAGATTTCTTTGCCCACCTCCAGGATTCACACAGTAGAAAAAATCCTAAGGCACACATTTTCAACCCCCAAATCTGACATGTGTCCCTTGCTACCTGGAGGGGGACACCTCTGGGTATTGGCTTTGCATAGCTAGAGCTGGTGAAAGGGCAGCAGGTATGTTCTGGGTGTCTGTGGAAAAGCAGATAACAAAAAAATTGGATAAACAACACTGGTAAGTTTCTACCCATTTTTGAAAGTACCAAGAGAGATGTGCTGAAGTCTTGGAGTGCTGGTACTTCATCTTCTTCCTCTGTAAGGCCCCAGAATACCAAGGGAGGAGCATCTAGCTCTTTTGTCCATCTGTTTATAACAGCACCTGGATGGATGCTTGTCTCTTAGGTGAAGGGCGAGCACATCAGCTCTACTGTAGGAAATGCAAACTGTGGCTGCATACGGGTTGCAGCCAGATGAAGAGATGATTTTTCTTTTCTACTAGTGTGACTAGAGTAGAAGGAAAAGAGATACCTTGGCCTGAATGACAATAAGATTTTTTTTTTTCTGAGATCACAACTAATGAAAACATTGCCTGTCAGAGTTCAAAAAATGTTGGGATGGCACTCTATTAGTCATATGGTTTAGTTTTCGGTAGTCCTGCAAGGAGCAGGGTGTTGAACTCAATGACCCTTATGGATCCCTTCCAGCTTGAGATATTGTATGATTGTCTTAAAAAACCCACAACAATCATTGACAAAACATTGGTCCAAAATTAAAAAAAAAACAACAAACACAAAACCAAACAAAACTCCATATCTTGGCTTTTATGATTTCACTTTTTGACAAAGCCACCATAAAATCACAGAGATTTATGGTGAAACCTAATAGGATCTGGATAAAGAAAGAAGAAACTCTGCTTGATAAATGTTTCTCTATTTTAGGACTGATACATGGAAAATGCTCATTATGGTACATTCCTGATATTAGTGGTTATGTGATGGGGATATGGGAGTGGATATGGATGGGTAAAATGCTCCTAGGATTTGTGTAACATAAACTTCTCCCTCTGGTTGTTTCCCTCCAAAGAAAGGAACTCCTGGAAACCTGACCAGAAAACAGGGAACAAGCTGTCCCATGATGCACCCCTCAGGTTCCCTGGTACATCCACATTTGCTGTCATGGGTAATACTGTCAAAAAGTGATTCCTAGGCAGTCTCTGCTGAAATATAAGGCTATTGCACTTATATTATGTGCTCCCTCTCACCCCTCGAAGTAGTTATTAATTAAATTGCATAACAGTTCTGCCTGGTGTTTAAATGTTGTGAATGGATTATCTTCATAGTTCATTATCCATTCCTACAGAGATCAAAAAGCATGGCTCTGACTCCAAGGAATATCTCAGTTTAAAAAATGTAATCATTTTGTGCCACTGATCTGCTAACTACCTGTAATCAGAACTGCTTCTGCCCGCTCCATCAGCTGGGGCAGCTTCTACCTCTGCAGCTCAGCCTCATACAGGAGCTGCCTGATGAATTTGTGCTCGGGTTCAAAGGACTTCAAGGGATAACTGATCAATTAAAAGCAGGAGTCATTTAATCTGCTTTAGATATGCTTTCGATGGTGAAGTTTAGAGATCCTTAAGTTTAAAGTTGGCAGTTGCAGGCTTATTTAATGTTCACTGGCACAATCACTCCAGGATCCTTTTACATTTTCTTGGTGGAGAAAAACATCCCTTTCTTGAAGGCGGTTCTTCTGACCTCTCTTAGATGCTTATTTTAGGATGAGATCACTTCCCGTCTCACCGTTGGCTGTAAATGAGGCCAAGGGTGAATGTGTCTTAGTTAGACTTTTGGATACTTAAATTAGGGTAGATGGGCTGCATCCTGCCGTGTCCTCCATGAGAGCTGGACCATGGGACCTTCCTGCTCCCAGGTGGGGAGCGAGCAGGCTCTTGGTCAGTGCCTGCCTCCTCAGCAGGCTTGTTTCCTGAGCTAAAGCTTTGGACACTTTTTTACTCCTCAATAATGAGCCACTGGACATCCAAAACTGAGGATGAGTTTGCAAGGCAGGTGGCAGGTGGAGGGGGCACCCTCCTTTATTGATTTGTTAGGAAATGGAACACATTTTGAACCTTGTTGGACTAAAACAAAATTGAGTTCATGGGGGTACCTTTACAGTCAGCCTTTGGAGCAGCTCCAACACCCCATGAGGGTCTGGCTGAGGTGGGAATACAATATGGGAGGCTTCAGTCTTTCTTATGGTTGGTGATACCCACTTTAAGCAAAAGGGGTCCTGCTCTTCACCTGCAAGAGTGAGAGGAGCTGAGAGGAAGGCAGGAGCTCAGCATACTAACAAGCTGCATGCCTTTGTTACTGAGGGAATAAAATATTTTTGCACCTACTATTCTTTTCTGTGCCCATTTATAAGTGTTTCCACAATGCAAGTAGCGTTGTTGAGAGTTCTCTGCGTCTAACTTGTTTTTTAAATCTCTGTTATACTATTATCTGGACCATATTAACCCCTAGGTGCTTCGGTTTTTGAATGTATAAGAGATGCCAGAGGGAGGCAGAGGGACAAAAAATATCTAATCCTGCTTAAAAAAGAGTCAGAATTTGAAACAGCGGAAGAATCGCCCTTTAATAAAATTTGCTGTCACCTTCACCACAAGGTCCTTTTGCTCTGATAGCCAGAATTAAGACACAAACTCAGCTAAGTTGCTGCAATTAAAAAAACCCGCACACATACAGAAATAAATTGGTGCCCAGCAGTTCCCTCTGGTACCATTGTTGGAAGCAAAAACCATTTTTTAAACTGATACCAGAAATGAACTTTTATTTTCAATCATATTTACTGTAAATTAGAAATTACTCAGTAAAATGCAATCTGTTAGGCAAAATGCATCCTGTCACTTTCAATTAACCAGCTAAAAGGTTGTTAATGAATAAATATTGACTTTTAGAGGAAATGCTTCTTAACCAGCTGCAGATCCATGTGCATGATATTTGACAAATGATCAATACGGAGCTGGTGCACTCCGGCTAACCTGGAGGTTCAAAATGCCCAGGCACAGCGTTAAATGACAAGTTGCGTGGTGGCCCAGTTGTGGGGGTAGAATAAAGAGATGCCAAGGTATTGCAAAGCTGCCTTACGTTGATGCATCTAACTCTACTGCCAGTTCTAAAATTAAACACCCAAAACTTGGAGACAGAAATCAGACATTCAAGCACCCCTGCAACTTTCACTTGATTTTTCAAAGCCTTGACCAGTAGAGCTGAGACAGCTCAGCCCCTTTCCAACTCAGACCTTTTATTAGATCCAAAGATATGTATGTAGGTGTTGTACAGATTGACTCTTTAGGCTTCTAGGAGTTTGTCTGACAACCATGTTTTGGAAAAATACCCCGTGATGACACTCCAGGTCTGGTGTGTATGGTGACTCACACTGGGCTTTTTGCTAATCTAGAAAACTAAATCCGTGTGCCAAATGCTCTTGTAGGGCATCAAATCTCAAAATCTAGAAGAACTAGCTGGGTTGTAGCATCTGTGAGTAAGGGAGAGCCAGGCAGATGGGAGGACCCCATGAAGAAGGAGCATGACTGGGGTTCAAACCTTGATCCCAGGCTACACTTTCAGGGGCATATAGTTGCCCTAGTTCTCATTTGTGTCTGAAAGAGAGATATTAGTGGGACTGTTTAGCTGAGGACTGTGAGTTGAAGGGTCACTAGTAAGTCAGAAGCCTCTAGATCCCAGGCATGGAGTTAATTAATCTTCCAGTAGCTTCAGTCACTTCATTAGTAATGGCTGATGTGACATGCCATGAGGAGTCCACAGCATGGACTACAAAACACTGCTTTGTTTCTCATGACTTCTTTTGTAGGGACAAGGGCTGTACCTGCCCCAGGACATAGTTGGGCACATGGCTTGGGGAGAGGTGTGGATGGAGAAAGGCTTCCATGCCATCGGAGGTTATTGGAGCTACTTGGGATGACCAGGGCTGTCAAGTGCACACTGCTACAGTCTTTATTTTTAATTGCATGTCCTGTATGCTTGAAAAGAAAGGTTTCTTAGTTCAGTATTTCGGCACTTCCAGTTGTTCCTACACTAAAAAAGTACCTTTCAACCTACCATTTCTAAAACCAGCATGTGTGAAACATGACAGCTGCCTTGGACATTGACTGGGAGTTTAAATAGTTAAGTCTTTTCCCCATGTTGATATTTCAAATGTTTTTCCTGCTTGAATGGAAACAACTGTCTCTCACTCCCTGGGCTGAAGATGATCAAGATTATGAAGTTCATAGATGCTTTGCTGCTTGGACATCTAAATGGAAATGATTCCATCAGGTGGGACTCCTCAGGAGACCATCAGCAAGATTACTGTTTGAATGAAGCCAGTGGCTGTAGAGGTTAAAAGGGGTTTTGTGGAAAGGTATTAGCCCTGTCTTAGAATAGACTTTGTTCTAAATATCCTGCTGATCAGTCTGATGTGGTGGGTTTGATTGGTTTTGTTATGTGAGGGCTCAAAATTTATTCCTGTTGACCTTGTGGTATTTGTGACCCTGCAGCAGCCGAGGGCTGTGGCACCTTGAAATTTCAGATGTATTTACTCCTTTCTTTCTGCCTGTCCTATTTACCTGGTTACTTTTACCTTTGACCAGAACAGAATGACCTGATAGGTACAGGGAAATTTAACAATTGGACCACCTTTGGGATCCAGCAGACATCCAAGAGCATGGATCTGATTTGCTGTGCCCAATATAACAAGCCTTGTTTCTCAGCAGGACTATTTAGCACACTCACGATGTCCACCTATGGCTTCTGGCTTTGAGGGGGCTCATTCAGTGCTCACCAGAAGATTTTTGGTATGTGTCCTAGTGCATGTTGAAGGCAGGACCATAGAGACTTCTTGCATGAAAAGTGTGTTGGGATATAACTCCATGATACTCTTGATAGGCCAGGTATTTGGAGTACAAGTGTTTGGAGGCTCTTTTTGAATATTATAGTAGAGTTTTGTTGTTCACTGAAAGGAGAGCACATGTATAGATTAGATTTTTTCCCAAAGTCAAGTGCAAGGGATCCTACTTCTGTGTAAGTGTATCACTAGATTTTTCTACAGCCCTAATACACGGCAAGAACTTTTGTGTGGTGATGCTCTCTCTTTCCAATTGCTTTAATTTCTGTGCCTCAGATTCACCTAGATTCCTCTCACGTTCTCATTCGGGTGATAAGTAACGCAGCACAAATTATAGGAATGGACATTGGGTGCATCAACAACAGTAAAAGCTAACAGCATTGTACAGGGACCAATAAAGCTGAGATAAGAGCTGCTGGGCTTTTCTCTTCTTCATTGGCAGTTAAATGTGATTTCTATTATCTCACTGTTTGCTTTACTGTTATATGGAACCTGTCAAAGTCCCATAGTCTTGCCGCTCACTGTTCTAGTAGAAAGAAAAGACTCCGTAAATTACACTACCTTTTGCTACTGAAAGGTGTGTAAAACTATTCCATCTAATTCATGGTCCCCTTTATCGTAAGTGATAGTGGAAATGCAGAAGATTAGCAAGGTCAGATGAGTTTGGGATATCAGGCCAAATCTGTAAATCTTCCAAGCTTACTGTATTCTCACTATTGTCCCTAGACCTGCTGCAACCTATATACACCTCTCACATGCTCCACCTCCAGTTCATCTTCTCACACAAAGTTTTGGGATCCTGCTGGTCAAACCTACCAAAACTGCAATAATCTAATGCATGCCAGAGAGAATGTGATTTACGGGATGGTAAGTCTTGTGAACCTCTGCACTTAAACTATTTCCACATGTCCCTCACTGGACAGTGATAGGAGACTGGTATCTTGAAGAATGATTGAGAATCTGTCCAAAGTGTCTTAACTAATTAATTCAGGTATAGTCTCACGCAAACCTCACTACACTGTTCCTCTTCAGGAGCTCTTTCTTGAACATCTGCATAAAACTGCTTTGCATGGTGTATAGGACCTGATATACACCTCAAGACACTTCAGGGCGGCAGAAATTTTAGTTGTCTGTTTGACTTGTGGGGAGAAGCTTTGTTATTAACCTTTGCACAGTAGCATCGCTTACTAACCAGGCTGGATGATCACTCTCTTGTCTCTGCTGTTCTCAGCACAACTCAGCTTCTACCTAGTCAGATTTTACCCAGCAGCGTTGTCTTAGAAGGTGGCTTTGAAAACACAGTTGAGTCCTTGCTGGGGGCCTTAAGTTTCTTCTCTGGAGCTGTGTTGGTGGTGGCTGTAAAGCAGCGAGAACAGGACATGAGTATATAAGGTATGTGTGATATAGGAAGGAGACCTCTTTGGTAAGGGTCCAAATCTTCATTATGATCAGACGTCTTCAGCTGGCCATTTGTAAAGTGATTGAAATATCAGAAGTATAATGAAAATCTCCCAGGACACATTGCTTATCCTGTGCCAAAATCCTCATCAGCTTGGTGTTGTTATCAATAAAAGGTCATAATATTACTACTTAATATTTATGTTGCAGAATAAATCATGAGCAATTAGGCCATGTTGTGTTATACACTACACAAATACGTAAAGTTGTATCTCCTGCCCCAGGGAATTTGTAAGATGTGCAAGGCATGTAAGGCATGGCAAACATTGCTGGCTTGAGTGGGACAATCTCCATGGCAAATCATGACGTTTTCCTATCTCTGGGCTCTTTCCTCAGCTCCCTACATCAGCAGAAACATCTTCAGAAATTTCAAGGTAACTTTTATGGGAATAAAAGTTACTTTATGGGAATTGATGTGGACACCGGGTCAGCTCTGGTTCTGGACCAAAACGGAAGAATCCTAGCAGATAAGATATATTAAAAACCATTGAAAGAAAATACTAAAGGGATGAAGCATAAAGTACCCTGTGATTACCCCAAAATGTTGCATGCCTTTTTCTAGCCTCTGTTCTTGAGTATCACTCTCTTACCATTGCAATCTCACAGAGCTGATCCCTTGGGTCTTTCCTTGAAGATCACCAATGTCCTGCAAACTCTGGTGGTGCCCAAATTTACATGAAGCTGTGCTAGCCTGGATCTAGTGACTCCTCCCAACTAGGAAGTAGGCAGCAGCTTGTACCCTGGACCCAGCTCTGGGAAGCGAAGGGGAAAAGTGGAGGATATCTGGTGAGACAGATCTTAGTGGAACCAGGTTGAGGTCTGTACAGTCCTGCTTAGTTAACACTTTTTTTGTGGGGGGAAAGGACATGCAGACTGTCTGGTTTCAGAGCTGGAAGAAAAAGGTAAGTTTTGAGCAGGCAAACATGTGCAAGGAGGGAGAGGCAGAGCTTTATGTTACAGTCATCTGTGCACCTGATAGAGAACACACTGTGGAGTAGCACGCCTGAGGATTAAAGAGAATCCATTCCCTGTGCTCACAGCAGGAAAGGATAGCAGTCTTGTCGTCCTCTCAGAAGTTTCTTTTCAGACATGCTCTTAAATAAGAGAGGATAGTGATTAAATTCCTTCCCTGGAAGCCTGCCTTTCTGGGACAAGTGAAAAAAGGAAAGGAAACATGTAAACAAATACTAAACAGACCAGCCTCCCAGGTTTAATCAGGCTCTGGGCTGATGCTTGGCTTGCCTTTTGAAGGAGAGACATGTGCCTGCGTTTCTGTGCTTACTTCTGTTTGAGTTAGCCTTTCTGCAGCCTTTCTCCATCTTCAGCTCTGTATCCGTCACTGTTTCTGCTTCTGCCTGAGCTGTACAGCGAATTCAAAATTTTGAAGTGGGAGTGGGACTTTTGACGTAAAGAGTTGCTCTCCAAATGGATTTTGAGATGATGTTTGAATATTCAGAACAGCTTTTGAGCCCATGCATAGGTTGGACAGTGAGATCAGAGTTTGCTCCTGCAAAGGACACAAGCAAGATAGCTGCCAAGAGGCACTTTAGCACCCAAAGCCAGCCTATGGGTGCAGGCAATGCTGCATCTTTCAAACATTTCAGATGCATCCTGCTACATTGAGCTGCACCTCACAAGTCTGTTCTGTTGCATTATGTCAGAGCCTGACGTGACATGAGGTAATTGGATTTGATATGACATAATACACCCATAGCACAACATGTGATAGATGAAAGGACTTTCCCTGAGGCAAGCAGAAACCAGCTGGTGCTGTACAACACCTGCAAAAAGCAGAGGTTTTTAATCATCTCCTGCTGCCTGACTGGGGTGGCAAATTGTTCAATCTACACGCATCCCTAATTGAAAACTCAAAATGATTAATTGTTTTTTTAAAGCACTGCAGCACGTTTCATTGTGTTTGAAACAAATGGAAGTTTCTGTAAATTCATGTCAGCCACCCACACAAAAAAGAAAAACCAAGCTCAGGTGAACATCTACAGTATATGGGATATGATCAGTTTGCTTCAAGCTCTTCTCTTCTAAAGTATCTTCAGCTCATTCTTGATATGTGCCCACATTAAATATCTGTTTTGCTGCTAAGGGCAACACTGATGGGCTGATACCCATTTACATCTGATCTTGAGCAGAGCTTCTTGTGGTGCTTTCTGCTGTTCTGCCAACACAAATGACCACTATGTGGTCAGAGTTAGCTCTATCAGAGGTGTAACTTGGAAACATCACAACTGAACGCCACACTTGATCATTTTTTCCTTGGGGACATCACAGACTCTGATGTCCCCTGAGTGGAAAGGGAAAACCATGAACAGAAGATTGTTCACATCTTAGGAAAGTGTTTTGATACCTTTATTTGTGAATGAAAGTGTCCTGTGAAAAGAGCTGCAGGGGTTGGAAGAAGACTTCCTTTAGATAAATTAGAAGGGATCTGATCCTAAAGGGACCTGTCCCCAGTCTGCTTTGATTCAGGTTACTGTCACTCAGCTGTTCTACAGGCTTCCCTTTCAACATTACTTGCTGAAATTCTGTCACCTCTTCATTCACTACGAATGTTTCAGGAGGGTTTAAAAAAAGTAGTAGCAGGAAATCCTGACAAACATAGGGATGCGAAGGAGAGGGCATCATTTTCAATGTATGTGTCCTAATTCCTCCTGGCTTTGATGTATAGCTCATGTCTTAAGGAGTTTAGCATAGTCTTGTGCATGTGGCATTCACACTTTCATGACCACACTCGTTTTTTGAGATGCAGCATGCGAAGGTTGATGTTACATCACTTGGCTGTCAAAGAGATAAAATTCTCCTTTTCATCTTGGTTCAACTCCAACCCTATGTGCAGTATTTTTGTCCCAGGGAAAATAAAATTAAAATTGCAGATGATAAGACAAGATTGCTTCCTGCCATCCCAGGCTTTGGTTCACTTATGGGAGCAGGACATTCTCTGTGTGCACTTGCAGCCCAGAAGGCCAACTGCGTCCTGGGATGCATCCAAAGAAGTGTGGCCAGCAGCTCAAGAGAGGTGATTCTGCCCCTCTCCTCTGCTTTGGTGAGACTCCACCTGGAGTACTGTGTCCAGCTCTAAAGCCCTCAGCACAAGAAGGACATGGACCTGTTGGAGTGTGTCCAGAGGATGGCCACAGAAATGATCAGAGGGCTGGAACACCTATCCTATGAAGACAGGCGGAGAGAGTTGGGGTTGTTCAGGCTGGAGAAGAGAAGGCTCCGAGGAGACCTTATTGCACCTTCCAGTACCTGAAGGGGGCCTAGAAGAAATCTGGGGAGGGGCTGTTTATAAGGGCATGTAGTGATAGGATAAGGAGCAAATGTTTTAAATTAAAGAAGGGTAGATTTAGATTAGGCATTAGGAAGAAGTTTTTTACTATGAGGGTGGTAGAATATGGGAACAGAGAGCTGGTGGAGGCCCCATCCCTGGAGATGTTCATGGCCAGGCTTGATGGGGCTCTGAGCAACTGGATCTAGTTGAAGATGTCCCTGCTGACTGCAGGGGGTTTGGGCTAGATGACCTTGGAAGGTCCTTTCCAATGCAAACCATTCTATGATTCTATGATACTATGATTCTCTATTGCCACCACTGGTACCAGCACCCTTAAAGTCCCATGGACTTTCCTGTACTCTTCACTGGCCCTGCAGCAATGAGGCTTGGCTCTGCTGAACTTCTTGAATTCTTCTTTTGTAAGCAGAAGCAGCTCAACTACAGAAATGAGGCATGTGACTTATGATGATGATCTCTAAATAAGATGTGATTTTGTATTCCTGTCCAAGGCTGTGCTGCAGTTTCCTCTTGCTGGTGTTTCCAAGTGTTCCTGCCAAGTGTTGCCATCCCAGTGGGTGCCCTAGTGAGCAAAGGCAAACTGCGTTTCAGTGCTTGGCCTTGAATGTCCTTCCATTGGGGTTGAAAGAGATGCTGAATGTTGTTCTAAGCTGTTTCTTTTGTGAAGCCTTTAGTATAAATCTCTGCCCCCTTCCTTAAAAGCCAGCTCAGCCACATGAACTAGGCTTTATTTTATGAGGCTCATTATTTTTATATTGATGTTCATTTTCTGAAAATAGTGGGAAAGCTAAATGCATACAGCCCCCTAGACGTTTTAACAAAATCATATTTCAGTTGCCGTATTGATTGTCTATCTATAAAGCAATATATGGCCAGGAGTTAATGTTAACAGTGCACCGTGTTAACTGAAGTAATGTAGTGAAAAACAAAAATGAGACTTGGGCTTGCTTTACTTTTTGCTGCAGTGTGACAACTCCAGCAGAGCTTTATTGCTTCTCCTGAGTGTTACGTGATCACAGAGATGACCTATAGCTGTTTCCCTTAATGGATGATAAGCAAAATCAGCCAGAGTTCATGGTTGCTCGTATGGGGGTGGCACATAAACAATCCTCCTTTCATTGTGTTTGCTCACATTTTTTTTCTGTCCTTTGAGCACGAAGCAGTTGGGTGCAGGTTCAATGTTAAAGTGATGCCTACACCTGGTTACTTCTATACACTTCTGCGGTCTCAAAACTGTTCTTGCTTTGCTGCAAATGAGTGGGATTTTTATAGGAACTATATTTGTTCAATCATTTTCTCCCAGGAGATAAGGCTTTAAGGCTAAATCCAGGAAATTGTTTAGGCTGCAAAGCCTTTCTTTTATGGTTACTGTAGAGATGTAAAATGAGTTGGAGGACCCTGATCTACGTTATCTCCATCTATAGTAAGATGGATCATCTCCTGTTTTCAGAAGTCAGCACCATCCCAGCAGATCCATAATCATGTGGATTTTCTAGATGCTTTTTTTCTTTTTCCTGGAAAGGGATGAGAATTTTGTTTTAGGATATTTACATATGGAAGCATTGATAAGTAGAGGAATGTAGTCATCTGGCCAAAATCACATTGTTCCACCAAAGGTGGTAGCAAACCTAAAAAATCTCTGGCATAAAAAGACTGTGAGGGACCCCAGCTGATGATCTAGCTCTTTCCTCAATCACTATGTGCCTTCAATTGAGACAAAAACTTTTCTATCTTGTTTTTAAAATCCTCCAGTCATAATCTCAAAGATCACCCCTGCACTTGCTGAATAAGAAAGTTATCCTGTTGCCCAAACTAAATCCCCCTTAATTCAGTCTAGCCTGTGATTCTATCTCCTACCCACTGTAGTCATGGGAAAAAGTTTATCCTCTTTCTCTTTGTAGCTGCTTTGTATGTATTTGAAACTACCGTGGTAGTTTCCATATTCTGTTGGTCTTTCCATATTCTCTGGTTTGCTCTGTTCTTGTTCTACTGAAATCATATTTTTTGGTAATGGTCTGGGTTTTATTTTCATTTCGCTCTTAAAAAGAAAAAAAATTAAACCTCCTCTTTTATCTTTCCCATTAATCTAATTTCTTCTGGCATACAGTGGCCAAAATGTGAAGAAGTTCTGCAGTAAAGCCTTTACCCGTCACAGACAGAGCAGAAGGCTTTCTTCACACATCTCAAATATGATGGTGCTCTTTGCATTCCTCAGCATGGTGTTTGCTGTTTTCAGCATAACCCTGTTGATTCACATCTATCTGCCAATCCACTCTAACCCTCAAGTCCTTCTCCGCAGAGCTGACACCCAGTCTGTTGTTCCTGGCTGTAGTTGTGCGGTTGTTGTTCCTCCCTGATCTTGATATCTGTTAAGGACAAAAGCTCATTTGGATCCTATTTTTTCAGACCACTTCTATCATTTGCCAGGATGATTTTGAACTCTAGCTCTGCTTTCTGGCATGCTGGTAGCCCCTCCCTCGGTGGCGGTGTGTGTGAACATGTAAACATAAAGGTTATGTTGTCATCCAAATCGTTAAGGAAAATATTGCATAGTGTGACATCCCTGTCAAAACCTTGAAGAATTTTTTTTTTATATATACCTCCTTCTTGCAAATGAGCTGCTGATTACTACTATACTAATACACCATTTTTTTCCCAGATAGTTTCTCATGCTCCAATAGCAATTTCATCTAGACCACAGAATCTGAAAATTTAGGTATGATCGCTACTGCTTTTCTTCCATTCACCCTGCTTAAATGCATCAGATTGGTTTAGAAATTATTTGGCTTAAAAAGAAATCCAGACTTGAATCTATTCCTGATATCTGTTAGATATTTACAAACAGCTTCAACTTCTGTGCTTGTATTTTTATTGAAATTGAAGTGAAATTGTTTTTCCACTCTTTCTCTCCCTTCTTTCTACATTGCGTGTTTTCCAGTTCCCTGTACTGACCACCATTCTTCAGCAGATCCGGATTTCAAAATAGTGGGTCGGTTTCCCACATCCCCTGACAAAGGCTTTGAGATTTTCTAGCCCATTTCTGAAATGCCACAGTTTCTTGCACCTCAGGTGCTGTGTTCAGTTTTGGGCACCTCAATACAAGAAGGACATTGAGGTACTGGAGCAGATCTAGAGAAGGGCAACAAAGCTGGTGAAAGGCCTAGAGCACAAGTCTTATGAGGAGTGGCTGAGGGAACTGAGATTGTTCAGCCTGGAGAACAGTAGGCTCAGGGGAGACCTTCTCTCTCCCTGCAACTACTTGAAAGGAGTTTGTAGAGAGGTGAGTATCAGTCTGTTCTCCCAAGTAACAAGCAATAGGACAAGCAGAAGTGGCCTCACGTTGTGCCAGGGGAGGTTTAGGTTGGACATTAGGAAGAAATTCTTCTCTGGAAGGGTTTACATAAAGCCCCGGAACAGGCTGCCCAGGGAAGTGTTTGAAACACCATCCCTGGACATGTTTAGAAGTCATGTAGATGTGGTGCTTAAGGACATGGTTTAGCAGTGGACTTGGCAGAATTAGCTTAATGGTCTTAACAATCTTTCCAACCTAAACAACTCTATGATTAGCCATTTTGTCTCTTCTCAGTCCTCCAGTGCTGTGAAACCTTCCCCAACATTGGGTAGAGACAGTGGCTGAATGCTCTTCTCCTGCTGTACAAATCCTCGGGAGATGCATAGAGCAGATATTCAGAGTCTGTATCTTAAACAGAGAGGTCAGTGGTCTCACCTAATGGCTGGAGCACTTCTCAGCAGTCAGGACACTTTGGTCCATTGTGTCTCTGGAGAGTTACCTTACAGTCATGATGAGGGTTAGGGAAGAGGAATCAACCTCCTCTATTCTAGCTGCTTAAAGTCTTTCACTCTTCCTGTTGAACTTGGAGATCTCCCAAGCCAAGACGTAGACATTTGACTGTCATCCAGTGCCCTTTGCTGGGAGGAGGAGCTTCAGCTTCGAGTCCTTCCTGCTTCAGGGACTGTTTTTGTCATTTATATGCATTTTTTGGATATGTAAAGTGGATAATTAAACTACATTAAATCTCTTCATAGACCCTTATTCAAGTTTAACATAGCATTAATTTAGCTGAGCTTAATTTACTTTGTAAACTGAATTACCGACATTTTAATTCTGAATGAGAGTATGCATAAAGGAGCCTAATGTGGATTAAATAATCCAAATGAATTTAAAGTGTGCACAGAAAATGAATTAATTTTCCTGAATGTCCCAGTGTAGGCTCAATACATCAATCATCCTCTACTGCAACTACTCATCCCACGCAGGTGAGGATTCATCTCCAGTGGTTCTCTCCCTCTTTGCTACCTGGGCCTCTCATTTCTCCATGCTGGTGATGAACAGATCCTGCTGGAGCACTGGTGGTGAGCTGGATTGGGAGAAGGGAGGGTTTCTCAACAGAAAAGCATGAGAATGTGCAGAGCATGCAGGCAATGCAAGCAGCTCTCAGCCAAGAGTTAAATAAGGAAAGGAGTGAAAAACAGTGTCTCCTGACCATAAAAAGGGAAAGGAAAAAAAGCTCTTTCTCTGCTTTTAGCTTTGTTCCCCGCTTCTTTAACCACCACTCCTGATTTACACTGAAAAGAAGGGCTAGGCTCATGACTCCTGAACATAAAGTATTCCTATAGGACACCATCCATTACTTGTGCTGTGTAAGCACTAATAATCCCATTGAGTGCTCTTTCACTTGTGCCTTGATGCTAATGCCTTGTACACCAGTTTTCTCATGTATCCTCCTTCTTCAGAAGCTCTGGGGAGAAAACTAAAATCAACCACAGATTACTCAGACTTGCCGAGTGTGCTCTGTAGACCAGCGAGTACATCCTCAGCTCAGTGCATGCGTGTAACTCCCGATCACATTAATGGGAGTTATGTGCTTGCATCCACAGGAGGCTATTCCCTGATGTCTGACATCTTGTTTCATCATTTATGGTACTGAAATGACCTGTGACTTGTAGGGGTCAGGAGTGAATGCCGATACACTAGAGTGGTGCCATGGTTACATGTAGACTGGAGATTCTCTCTTACACCACAGTGGTGCCTGGCCCAGGCATCTTTGTTATCTCACTGCTAATAGGACAACTTCATAGAATCATAGAATACCAGGTTGGAAGGGACCTCAAGGATCATGTGGTCCAGCCTTTCAAGGTAAAAATATCGTTTAAATGAGATGGCCCAGCACCCTGTCAAGCTGAGTCTTAAAACTGTCCAAAGTAGGGAAATCCACCACTTCCCATGGGAGACTATTTCAATGTCTCATTGTTCTAATGATGAAAAGATTTCTCCTGGAGTCTAATCGGAATTTCCCCAGGAGTAACTTGTACCCATTACCCGTGGTTTTTTCCATGTGACTCATTTTAAAAAGACAGTCTCCAACTTCTTGGCAGCCACCCTTTATATACTGGTACATGGTAATAAGGTCTCCCTTAAGCCTTCTCTTCTCAAGGCTGAACAAGCCCAGTTTTCTCAGCCTTTCTTCTTAAGGGTCTTCAGACCGTTTCCAGCCTGTCTGCATCTTTTTTGTATAGTGGGGACCAAAACTGAAGCCAGTACTCCAGGTTTGGTCTGACTAGTGCTGAGTAGAGTGGGATGATGACTTCTTTATCTCTGCTGGTGATGCCCTTGTATTCCCAGGTGCAAGGCCTTACACTTGTCCCTTTTGAACTTCATAAGGTTCCTGCTATCCCACTCCTCCAGCCTGTCCACGTCTTCCTGGAGGGTGGCTCTCCCTTCTGGAGTGTCAACTGCTAGATACTTTAACAATGTTTTCCCCATGGAATTGAAATAAGGTAAAACTTAACCTTCCAAATGCTTTGACATCTCTATAGAACAGATTTATGCCGACCCTATGTGAAAGGGAATTAGCCTATGGCAACAATCAGCAATTATATATCCCACGGAAGAAGAGCAGTTGCTGCAAAGGGGATTAATTAGGAGTAATGGGATAAAATTGAGGGGGTCAGGGAGTTTAGTTTGAATATTAGGTCATGCTTTATACTGTTGCATTTCTCAGCCTGTGGAACAGTTTCTAAGGGGAAGTCTTGTCACTTTGGGAATCCAGATGTGTACAGACCTAGAAGCCTCTGAACGGACTTTACCTGGCTCAGAAGTGGTGGAGTACTCTATGAAAAGGATGGGACCCTCCTCATGGTGCATCAGAGTGAGCCCTCCATCATCCCTGTGTCCCCTCCTCCTTGCTGAAGGGGACATGGGCTGTGGATAACAGAGCTGCCCAACAAAGCATATATATAAGCTATGAGCAAGAGAAATACAGATCAGTGACTAACATATTTCTTCAGGTGTGCTGAGGTCTTATAGCTGTATTGGCTCTGGAAGGGCAGTTGGTCAGAAACGGAACAATTCTCATGACTACAAGTGTGAAAAAATAAGGTGCAACTGGGGAAAATACTGCTCACTGCTAGCCTTGAAAGAGTGTGTTAGAGGAGGACTTGGTGGATTTTCTCTAACATTACTCTACAGTCATTACTCCATGGCTCCACCATTGGGACTTACTTGCACCTCAGAGTGCCCACACATGGTTTTCATTTTATCTTGAGTCTGGAGAATCCTACCTGTCCCATTGACCAGGGAGAAACACACAGAGGTTGGAGACTTGCATGTTGTCCTGCAGAGAGCATGTCCCACAAGACACATGGCAGAGCAAGCCTGGGCCCAGCCCCATGCAGTGTGCTGGTGTAGAAACACCCAATATGTCTCCTTATAGGCATAAACATACATCCAATTATAACTATAAAATGGTTCAATTATAAAGGCAGATCCCAACAGAGTGTCCCCTTCAACGTCATCACAGTGTCTAGATGTAGCTCTGAACAATCTATTATTCTAGCAGTGGACTATATTGGTGAAAATAAGGTGGTTTGTTGTAATCCTTTAGTGCTGTTCCCTAAACATTTTTTAATCTAATTTTCTTTGTGTTCTCCTGGGTTTATTTTATTCACTGACATGCTTAATTGGGTCACTAGGCTCACAGTGTCATCTTTTAAGCCTCAAAATGCCCATAAATTTTGGGGTTGCATTGTCATGGTGCTTTGCACCAGTTTGTGCTTTCCTAGCATAGACCATCCAGGTTGCCTTTTGCTGGGACTTGTTAGTGATAGTGATAGTAGTTGGCAAGAATGTACATCTATTGTACCTATGTATCCTATGTATCTATGTACCCTATTCAAAAACTTAAAGACCACAGGGGTCATGATGATAATCAAGCCTGGTCTGCTACTCAGAGATAGTGTCACCACTTGCAGAAAGTTCCTAGAGCATGGAAACATCGTCCTACACTATCAGTACCCTCTTCTTCTGTCCTTCCATCCCACCCACAGTGACATGTCTGCAAAGTGACAGCCTACTCAACACTACCCCTTCAGCCAGGTGAAGGTTTGCCTGAACCATGATGATGCTGTGCCTTCAGAGTGACAGAGCATTTATTTATAGTTAATGGCATTTTTGACCTTCCTCATCTCCTTACTGCTCTTTTAAGTCTGTTCTAATCTCATTACATAAGGAAGTAAGAGCCTTAGAGGGACAATCTGTATCCGAGGAGGCCAGCTCAGATAAAGCTCTAAGCACTGTAGGGTGAAAAAAACCCAGTATCTGGTTACTGGCTACATGGGAATCAACAGGAGTGAAGGTGTTACCTGGCAGCCAAGTGACAAAAAGACTTAGAATGGGACTGATTCCTCCCTCTGCTTCCCTTCTGGTTTAACCAGACTTTTCTCAGTCAGTTTACCTAGGTAAGTAAAAGTAACATCAACAATCAGTCCCTGACTCCTCAGCTTCTTCCTGAATGAGGTTTGAGAAGCAGATTCATCCTTGTCCTGCTGAAACAGCAGAGAGGAAATGACCTCCTGGTTTCTGTTTATGTAGGGGACTGCTAAAGGCTGGTTTGGCTCAAGGAAAAATCTGCAAGTCTAACATTTGCTGTGTTCTGCTCTGCCCAAGCTCCTTGCCACTCCCAACCTGCCCTGAAACAGGAAACCATCCATCCCCATGTAACCAGCAGAGGTGGCAGGGGTGCACTGGGAATGCAGGGAAGAGAAGCTTGTGCTGTGCAAAGCATAGACCTGAGTGCTGTGAAAAGAGTTTGGGGTTCTATGCTCACAGCTAAATGGGAAACTCCCCTGTCATTAGGTTTGTGGGAGTTTCTACTTCATAGAATCATAGAATACCAGGTTAGAAGGGACCTCAAGGATCCAACCTTTCAAGGTAAAAATATAGTTTAAATGAGATAGCCCAGCACCCTGTCAAGCTGAGTCTTAAAACTGTCCAAAGTAGGGGAATTCACCACTTCCCGTGAGAGATTATGCCAATATCTAATTGTTCTCATGATGAAAAATTTTCTACTGGAGTCCAACCGGAATCTTTCCAGGAGTAACTTGTACCCATCACCCCTTGTTTCTTCCATGTGACTCCTTGTAGAGAGAGAGCTTCTTGGTAGCCACCCTTTATGTACTGGTACTTGGAGGTAAGCAGCAGGAGGCAGAAGTCCTAGTACCTCTATTTGAGCTCTTCTTTCTGAGTCAGAGAAAGATCCATTGTCTCAGAGCATTTATCATGTTCCACATGGGTGCAGTGAATATCCCTCTCCTGCATAATTCCCCAAAGTAATGTTTTGTTGTTTTTTTTCTTTATTCCTGCAGGCTTTCCTGAGGCACTGTGCCCTCTGGTCTTAAATTTAGCCTCTGAGCAGCACTCAGTAAGAGCAGAAACATTTAATTTCCCACCCTGCATCCAGCCTGATGCTCTACTTTTTATTGTCTACATATATCTATAATTATTAACTTACAGCAACATTTCATTGGCCAATAAATGTTAGTTATGGTATATTTGGTAGCTTTATGAAATGTAATTAGTGCTGGAATAGTATGAGATACTCAGGAACTCCGGCACTGGTAGATGAACCTTTTATGAGCTGTGGGCATTTAATTCACTTCAACAGAAAAGACATAAACAAATAACAATATTGCATCCTTGGACTGGTCATTTCATCTTGTTTGCTTGCCTGGCTGCTGTGTTTCCACGGTTTCCTTATATGATTTTTAGCTCCCGCAGGCTTGTAGTAAATTGATCATTGTTAGTTCTGAGATTCAAATTTCCCTTTATACCATCCACAGACCATTTATTAGTGCTTATCATATTTTACTGCAACCTAGGAACCTCTGCCTTTTAAGAGGTTTTAGAGGGCTTTGCTCAAGACTCTAAGAAGACAAACCAGATAGAATTGGAAAAATACTTTCAAAGGATTTTTGTTGTTGTTGTTTTTGTCATTTTTTTTTTTTATTTGGCAATGAAAAATAAAATATATACCATTTGGATAAAATGAAATTCTGCTTTCCCTCAGGTTATCTGGCCAAAATAAATAACCCTATATGCTGTTTTGTGTGAATCAGAATTTTTCCTTCAACCTAGAAGAAGGTTGAGGACAAATGACAAAATCACTTGTCCATAAAGTAAAGGGCTCAAAGACCAGCAACTTTCAAAAGCAGTGGATGTTTCAGAAGACTTGCAGAAGATATTGGAGACCTGAATTCAGCTATTGTTTCAGGCTGAGAAAAGCAGCATCTACTCCTGCACCTCCCAGGAGAAGACTTGAGCCACACCATCACATCATGGTGGTGATCATCTTCTACTTGCATGGATGAATCATGCAAGCATCTCTTGTAACTCCTCTATACTAGGAATCCTATTCTTCAAGGATAGGTTTCATTTCTAAAAAGACACTAAGCTTGAGTGTCAATCTCTCCACTGAAGTCTTACTCAGAGGAATCACAGAATTATTTAGATTGGAAAAGACCTTTAAGATCATCCTGTCCAACTGTAAACCTAACAGTGCCAAGTCCACCAGTAAACCATGTGTCTAAGTGGCACATCTATGCCTTTTATACACCTGGAGGGATAGTGACTCAATCACTTCCCTGAGCAGCCTGTTCCAACTCGTGATAATCCTTCCTTGAAAAAAATTTTCCTAATATCCAATCTAGACCTCCCCTGGTACAACTTGAGGCCATTTCCTTTTGTCTTATCACTTATTGGAGTAATACTTATATACTTATTCACCACAACCTCCTTTCAGGTAGTGATAGAGTGTGAGAAGGTCTCCCATGAGCCTCCTCTTCTCCAGGCTAAACAACCCCACATCCCTCAGCTGCTCCTCATAGGATTTGTTCTCTAGACTCTTCACCAGCTTACTTGCTCTTCTTTGGTCACACTTCAGCGCCTCAATGTCTTTGTTCTTGATAAAGCTTTGCTTATCACACACATCAATCTCCCCAGCAAGAAATTCTGTGCAGCTGGAGGAAGAGTCTTACCCCTGCCCCTCACTCCCAGGGAGCTTATGGCGTCGTCAGCTAAAATCCACAGGCATGTGCTCATCTAGTGAAAAAGGGAAAACAAAATGCCAGTAATCTGACTTTCTCTAGCTGGGAACTAACACAGAGAGCACTTGGATATGGTGCCGTTAAGAAGCCTTCTGGAGCTGCCAGCACCTGGTACAGGGTTATTGGCACGTTGCAGGACTGGTCTCGGTGCAGGCTGACAAAGCCGGTGGGAGGGGGAATTCGCTTGTCATCCACTGGATTATACCTGATTTATGGTTCCGCTCATTGACTTCAGAAATCTCGCAGTGGCAAGCTGCATTGTCTTAACTTTGCATTTGTAGATTATCCACACTGCAGAGTTATAAATCCTTCTGAGCACAGCGTGCTTCCAAGGCCTAATTATATTGTCAGCAATAGGGTCTGGAGCGGGAGTGTATGTGCTACAACGCTCTGCTGGCCCCGAGTTCAGGAGGCATTCATACAGGCATTTTATCAGTCAATTTCATGAGACATTAATTAATGAGATACTTCAATTAGATCATTTCTGTCACTCGGAAGGAATTATTCTTCATGGTCAAGATTACATCATCTTAATTAGTCCCTCTCCAAGTAATTTGCTTCTTTTCAAGCCCCGAAGAAGGGTACATTCATTATAGATAATTAATATTCAAGTTAATTGACTGTACCCTACAATTCATGGAGCCCCTTTGAAACAGATTTTCTAGTTAGGCATCGGGAAGGGCTGTTAAGGTTGTGCTGCGCTATCCTATGTAAGGCTTCTCAATCATCCGGGGGACCAAATTATAATTATCAGCCCCAAGCCTGCCTTAGCCACTCCAGTTAATACTCTCAATAGAGTGCCCATTCTGAGCAACTACTGTATAGATACAAATGTTGAGACCAGAAGGTTAGGCTAAATCTCTTATATTTATGTATACACTATGGAGGGAATCTATTTTTTGTTAGCACACACGTTCTTTGCAGCAAAATTACTTTGATTTGACTATTTCAGTTTTAAAAGGCAATTTTTATAACAAGCCAATCAGGAAGAGCAGATACTTGAAGCTCATATGCTCTGTTTGTTTATTCTCTCCGAAGAAAGGTCATACAATATTAATGTTGTGTCTTTAATGTTGCCAATATTCCACAGAAACCACGGTATCCCACTCAGAGTAGTAAATTTAATAGAAGTGTTCTGTATCATATGCAAACCCTGTTGCATAAATTTTCTTTCCTAGTATTTGTGCTTAAGTTTTCACATTTGACTTAAGTGAAAGCTTGGTTTTTCTCTGTTCTATTTCAGACTATAGCAGTGGTTTTGCGTTTGAAAGTACTGCCTGCCTAAAATCTCAAAAGCTGGAAACTTAAATGCACGTCAGTGCTTCCAAAAATAGCTATTTAAAAAAGAAAATGTTGATAACACTTACAAGCTAGCAAACTTAGAAACATCTACAAGCCTGGAATAAACAGCTACAACTCCCATTGAAGCCAGGGAATTGTTCTGGCCATGCTTGCATCAGGGCTGAACCTGCCTAATTGCAAGTGCAATATTGGTGCTCTTCATTTTTATGCAGATTGCTGAACCCGTCTGATCCAAGCAGAGCTTCTGAGGAAAGGCGATGCAGTGCATACGTGTGCAAGTATTTGTTTTTAAAAACAAAACTTCCCCTTTGACTTGAA
The DNA here is from genome assembly GCA_033124195.1 of Coracias cyanogaster. Taxonomy (NCBI): domain Eukaryota; kingdom Metazoa; phylum Chordata; class Aves; order Coraciiformes; family Coraciidae; genus Coracias; species Coracias cyanogaster. Next base: position 36,952 of record JAVSBS010006149.1, read on the forward strand.
CTTTAAATAGTAGAGCCAGGCAAATAATGTGGATAATGTCACTGAATATGTGCTCAGATTTTGGCATTTTATAGCTCTTCTTGTCTTCATACCACATATTAGTTTCCTCTGAATACTCTTTCAAACAAATTAAATGGCAGGAATGTTAGTGGAAGCAGTGAGATATAAACAAACACTGAATATTCAGAGTGACTATTTTTATTCCCAGCAGAAACCTAATTTTAAGATCAGACTTTCTCCAGCTGCAGAGAAGAAATATTAGTATGAGTACAACAGCGTTTGTGTGCTGTACTATTACGGGAGCACTGCTAGAAGCTTGCCAGGAGCAGGAGGCTGTGGAGCGAGTACACATGAAGTGAGACTTGGGGCAAACCTGTATGGGAGAGGGGTTGTGGCTTGTATGGTCATCTGCTGCCTTCATGGCATGGAGAAAGAAGTCTGCTATCACACTGTTCCCACCAGGGTCTATCTGAATAGATCAGAAGCAGGGATGAACACACTCTGGGAGCTGAATTTCTGAATGTAGTAATATTGGTATGGAGCTGCTGCAGACCTCTCCACCTCCTCCAGCCACCCTGGGAACCTCACTGCGGGAGGAGTGCACCAGCCCCATAGCAGCCATGGAAGGCAGGGCATAGGGGTACTTGGAGGGGGGGACACTGTCTCTCCTGAAATGTCTGCCACCCCATCTGCTTTCCTTTTCCTCAGCTCCGGCGGCTTTGCTGGCTGTATGGGGCTCTGGACCAAACAAAGCTCTTTGCTGAGGTGTTACTTAGCCTGAATATGTGACAGAGGAAATCCGGTGCAGAATCCCAAGCAGGGAATAATTTTGGAGATGTTTTTAAAAACAAAACTTCTGCATTTGGCCAGGTGGGAAGGAAAGGTTAAAAAAAGAGAGAACTTCAGCTTGGGAATACTTTGTTGAGAGTTACTCACCCAGGGCTGCTAAAAATGTAGCTTGAATTAACATCCTGCCACTTGCTTAGTGCCTCTGCCTAATTCTGTTGTCTGTGATTGATTGTCCAAGAGCAATTCTCAGGAGCTTGCCCAATTTGTTTTTATTGCTAGTTAGGCCAATGAAAAGCAATGGCCTAAAACTTCTTCTTGTCTGTCCTCTCTCCTTTCTCCATCTGCGTCTCTAGGTTCTTCTTTAATACAAGTAAATAATTATAGTTCCTATAAACTACAACATCTTCAATTAGGTCTTCATAAATGCCTTCTGATAAAACAGAACTTGCAGTAAAACTAGTCTTTGGTCTTACACATACTGAGTGATGAGCAAAGTTCTCTCTTTGATGCTATTTCCCTGCTTTCTCCTTTGAATAAAGTGGAAAATATCCAAAGGATGTACAATAGCTGCTTCCTATGAGGTTGTGTTGTTTTGCTAATGGTGGAGTATTTTTAAAGAGATCTAACTTAAGAACCCCAGGAGCGCATTGATTAAACAGAACTAAATATATCAATATCCATGTCAAAGTAGAGGTGGTGTTTTTCTCCTGGAGACCAGAGGCAGAAGGGGGAGTGTAACCTTTACACAGGCAAAAGAGCAACAATGGCCTTGGAGCATTCAGGTAAAATAAGTTTAAAATTTTCCCTTATGAAGTTATTTTCCTAAGTATAAATAATCTCCCAAGTGCTATTGTGCTTGTCTTGTCTTTGCATATGGTTATTACCCAGCAGCACCAAGTTAGGTTTGGTTGTATGTTGTCATGTGGAACCATTTGAATGATTGGGATGTGATATTTTGGGGGCTGGTGGGGCAGGAATGAGGGGATGATCTTCTGTACATGTCAACAACGAGGGACTAACCCGGATTTTCTGTTCTGACAAGCATGTTACTTGCACAATATGAAGTTGAAAAAAAATTGCCTGCGAGACAATTTGGATTCAAATAATGTTTTCTAGAAGGAGCTGCCTGCTGGCAGTGTGTCTCAGTCCGCTGTGTGTTGACAAGCCCAAAAGCAGAGTTAAGAGGCCCTCTGAAGTTGACTGAAGTCAGTGTCAACAAAGCTGGGATTTCTTCCAATCAAAAGCTGTGCCATCAGTGTGAAATTTTTGTCAGGCTATAGAGAGGAACAACTAGAGGAGCTACCAAAATACTTAACTGAGACTCTCAGAGAGACATTGAGTTTCTACTAAAAGATACTGCAGTGGCATTCAACACTGAGTAGTGTTTTATCCAGAAACTTCCTTCTACTTCCACTTTAGACAGATGGAATTGGGCGGTATCCAGACAGTTGCAAGGTATTTGATGTTCAGGGCACAGCAGAGCTGTGTTGTGCTATCAGGAGGCTGGAGGACAGCTCCAGCTGGATTGAGGACATTCAGTTCCATCCCTGTAATTTGCAAGCTCCCCTGCTGCAAGCTTCTGCTTAGTCCTGGTGTGCTAAACTCCATGCCCACCTCAGTTTGGGCCCCCAGGAGCAAATAATCCCCCTACGGAGGGAGAATCAGCCTACGGAGGGAAATCTGCTCCCACCAAGACCTGGTGTTCACAAAGCACCTCAATCTTGACATCATTGGGTGCTGCCTCACACTGATGCCTGAAAAAGTGCAATTCCTTCATTGAATGGCTGTAATTTGGAAACATCTGGTGTGTGTTTATCAGTTTAATTCATTAAGTTAAACATGTTACATTCACTCTTATGGTTTCTTTTTGCTTTTTGACTCTTCCAATCTGATTCAATATTTACTTGTATTTCTGTGAGTTGCCCAGCTTCTCTCAGAGTATTGTCACCTCTGGACTCCCAGTGATCTAGTGCCAGACCTAGGTCATGGCTGCCACTCTGTCCTGGGAGGTGGGAAATGTGGACCTGAATTCCTTGAGGCAGAGAAAGTCATTAAACCTGGGTCTCTTACTTCCTTCTCCAGGCTTCACGTCACCAGTGATTGTCTAAAAGTAGGGCAACTCCACACTTTCTGTGGATGTCCAGCCCTCACTCCAGGAATGAATCATGCAGTTTCTTCTGGGTATTTTTAATATCAAGTACAGACAGCCCTGAAAGCAGAGATATCCTCCACCTTCGCTGCAGGGGAGTGTGCTAACCAGCAAGTGAATCCCACTCCCTTCTGAAAAGTAGTAGTAGTTGAGCAGATGAGATGGAAACTTTCCAAAGAGCCTGTGGTTTGATTTGTAAGACAGTCTCTGGGGAGACAAGAAAATATGCTCACATCTCTGTAGGTAGCAGCAGGCCTCCCATAACAAGTAACATTGGTCCTTACTGAGCTCTAGTAACTGGCACTCTCCTCTCTCCTGCTGATGAAGAGCTGGGAAAGAGGAGTGACCCCACCTAGGTTTCAGTAGGAGAGGTTGTGGGCATTACATCAGGAGAAGCCACTGAAAGAGAAGAGATCTGATGCCCATTTCCACCATAGAGTGGTTTGGGTTGGGAGGGACCTTTAAAGGTCAACTAGTCCAATCCCCCTGCACTGAGCAGGGGCATGTGCAAATAGAGCAGGTTGCTCAGAGCCCCATCCAACCTGACCTTGAATGTTTCCAGGGATGGGACATCTACCACCTCTCTGGAAAACCTGTGTTATTTTTTCACCACCCTCATTGCAAAAAATTTCTTCCTTATATCTAGTCTAAATCTTCCCTCTTGTAGTTTAAAACCGTAATTCTGTGTCCTATTGCAACAAGCCCTGATAAGAGTTTTGCTGCCATCTTTCTTATAAACCTTCTTTAAGTCCTGAAAGGTTGCAAAAAGGTCTTTCCAGAGCCCTCTCTTCTGCAGGCTGAACCCCAGCTCTATCAGCCTTTCTTCGCAGGAGAGGTGTTCCATCCCTCTGATCATTTTTGTGGCCATTTTTGTGACTACAGTCTCTGAGTGCTCCACAGGGTGGTTGTTCTGAGACCTACACTGAATTCATCCCCTTCCCCCAGCTACTCTCCAAGTCTCAGGAGCCTCAGGCATCTCATTCATGTTTGGAATGCTTTCGTGGAAGCTGAATCTGCTGGGAGCACCCATACTTCAGGGACCATATCCCTTTTTAGAGGCAGCCAGAAACTTATAGAAAATTAGAGCTAATCTGTGATATTTTTGATTCCTGCCATTTTACTGATGTTAAATTGCTCTGTCTGCCGCTCTCAGACAGATGCTACCACACTCACATACCACAGACATCACATTTTTTCCTAACTCCCCAGAATTTGTGCTCTTGGTGTCAACTACTTGCCCAATAAGCTTATGCTTTTTTAAACTCCTCTGGTATCCCAATATTTAGGATGACTCCCAAAATGAGACTATTGGAGAAGAGTGACTAAGTATGATTTTACTCCTCCATGGTGGAGCATAACGGCTCTGGTGAACACACAGACCACAGCACCTGTGTGGGATTTCCTTGAGGCAGGGACTTGGCTAACGTCTTTGGAGCAGCAGAAATGAAACTCCACCTGAAGACACTAAAGATCGCTCTCCTGCTCTTGAGAAAACGTCTGTGTTCTGCTGTGCTCACAATTGCTCACAGTCTCAGCTTTATTTCTTGTTCAAAGGGCAGCTGCTCAATAAGGCATTGGTTGGGAAACAGTTCCTTGCTCTGTAAAGTTGCATCAAATACCCACTGAGGTCATCACAAGGAATCTTTACTACAGCCTCAGTGAGTGCTTGAGAATAAGAGAACATTCCCTAGAACAAGGGACTTACATGAAGCAATTTCTACTTGCTTTGCCACCTAACTAAAAGATGCATGGATCATTAAAGTGCATGCTTCCTCAACATCTGGGATAGTGATCCACTGTGGCTTCCATGATTATTATCTACAGAGCTTAACCATGAAAGCCAGGATATTTGATGAACTCATGGTACCAAAGATCAGTAGGATTCAAGGCTACAAGAGATAATTAGTTTATTATGTTCTGTTCTTATGCACATACAAGGTAGAAAATGTCATCCAGTGATGCCTGCACTGAGCCCAAGGTCTTATGTTTGATTAGAGCATCTGCATTGATTCAAAATCCCTATCACCCATGTTTGTGGACTGTTTTAACCAGAAGTCACATCTTGTTTGAGAATTACAGGAATAAAATGGCAACTGTTGAGTCTATAAGTAGACCAATGCACTATCAAATATTACCCCTTGGCATAGGAAGAAGAGGAAAGGCAGTGTTTACATTGACTGGAGGTAACAATAAATGCTGGATTCTCACGGGCTAATTTATAGGACCCTGTGGAGTGCTGAGGAGTGGAGTGAACGTTTTGACCTGGTAGGGTTGAAACCAGTTCTGTTCAATACACTACAATGAAAATATTTTTGAAGGATTGTCCTTGCTATTGTTTGGTGTTAAATGAAAGAAAAAAGGGAAAAGAGACAGAGTAAAACCAGGAATAGAAAAAAAGATCAGAGAAAAACACTGGCATGTAGCACACCATTTTTGGAGGGAAGAGGGCGGGGGGAAATAATCCCTTTCCTCAAAGATTTTTGGGAGAAAAAAAACCCTGCTGTGCTTGCTAAAATTCCCTTCCAGCTTGCATTGTCAGTGTTAATTGGTGATAGCCCCCATCACACAGCAACACTGGGGAGGTAAAATGAAAGGAAATATGTAAGGGGGTGTGTGTGAGTAAGAGGCTGCTGTATCTTGTGAATGAGAAGCTCAACAATGGCCCAGAATAAGCTAATATATATAAATGAAAATATCAGCTTGATCCTTTGCTGGACTTTTTGATGCTTTGAAAGTTCACGTTAATTCCAGCTGCGTGGGTCCCTTTATTAATTAAATGGTCAAGGCAAGCTCCATGTGCAGTACCAGCTCCTCTAGCAAACGATGAAAGCACCATGTTGACATCCTTATTCTAAGCTCCACAGTCACCTTCAGGGCCTGCATTCAGGGTGAATTACTTTGGCTTCAGTGAACTTAAAGAGTCCCAGGCTTCTCTCAATAGATTTTAAATCCTTCAGTGCTGTTCACCTCAGAAATGAGAAGGTCTCTTGCTGACACCCTTCTTGATGTTCCTGATGGTAAAAAAATCTTTAGAGCCAAGTAGGTAGGTCTAATTATTTCAAAGGGTTCCCAGCTGCACTGCTCCTTAGCTTTCCCTTTCATCATCTATTTAATTAGAAAAGGGCTTTGTTTTATTTATTTTTACACAGTATGTGGTAGAATTTTATTTTAGACTCCTAATAGCTCATGGTTTGTCTGTGTGCTAGAGACTGCAGCACATGTTCCTCTTGCGCTTGGGCAGAGCTTGAGACCATGTATTGGCACTTCTTCTGTGGACATCTGCACAAGCATGGATGGCTGTGGTGACTTAAGGGGATTTGCTTTGTGGATGACCTGAGCATCTGCACAGACCAGCTTTGTCCTCTCTGTGAACAGGTAGGACCTGAATATAAAAGCTGACGGTCCTTGCAATTTCACTCTCAGTCCAAAAGCCACCTCGGAAGAATAGGCAGCCTTTGCTCTTTATCACTTCAGTGTATGGTGTCTCTGGGTGGCTCTAGAGAAGCACACTGCGTGCAGACCCCAGAGGTTTGCTGAGGAGGGGGAGGAGGGATAGCTGTCCACTGAAGGAACAAAGATTTCCCAGAGCCCTGTGGCTCTGTTCCATGTAGATAACAGTGTAAGGATTGTCCTCCCTCACCCTTCCTCTCCTTTCTTGGTGTGATTGGATCGGATGACTTTTCCTCATCATCTTTTCTGCAGCCCTGAAGCTCTGCAGAAGCCAATTCTCTCTGCAGGTGACGTGATGCAATGTTGAGGTCTTTGTCTCCTTTGGAAATAACAAAGGATTTGGCTGCCCTTACTGAGGAACATTAGAAGTCAATGCCTAAGCTAATCTGAGCCTGTGACCCTCTGTGTTGAAGAAGGGACTTCTTAACAGCTCCTCTTGACACTCCTCTAGATTCTGAAGGCTTCTGGAAGCCTTTTGCAACAATATATCACTGAACACTACAACTGTGAAAATAAGGGCAATGGAAATAATAGAATCGTAGAATGTATTAGGTTAGGAGGGACCTCTAAAGGCCATCTAGTCCAACCCCCCCTTCAATAAGCAGGGACATCTCCAACTAGGACAGGTTGCTTGGAACCTTATCAAGCCTGAGCTTGAATGTCTCCAGGGATGGGGTCTGTACCACCTCTCTGGGCAACCTGTTCCCATGATCAACCACCCTTATAGTAAAGAACTTTTTCCTCATGTCTAACCTAAATCTACCCTACTCCAGCTTTATGACATAAATCTTCATGGGTGAGGAGGAAACACATTCCTAGCTTTGGTAGGAACTATGGGGAGAGCTTCCTTGGAGATTAACTCTCACATAGCTGGGTCCTTTTGCCCTGGCAACGCTTGGGCTGGCAGAACCAGCACTGGCCAGCTGCAACAGCAGCTCCTCAGCAGCAGCGTCCAAGTTTGGGTGCTGCATGTTGGGCTTTTTCTACACACTATGACAGGTTTTGATCCTTCAGTCTCAAAAGAAAGCTTGAGCTGATTCGGGGATGGGTGTCATTATTCTATAAAGATTAGACATTGCATGAGCTTTCCCTGGTTTAATTCACTGTTTTTTTCACTCGATCCTATCGTGGCTCATCATCTGAGGTTTGAATCAGTAATATAATAACATGCTTCACTGACCGAGTCAATTTCTCCTAGATTTTTTTCCTTTCTCTTCTTATATTAATAGCAACAGGGGAGATGAAGCCACTGGATTAACAGTTGGGCCCGTCGGCTGTCCAAAGAGGTAATGGCTTTTTCCCAAGGCAGCACATGCCACTTGCTACATGGTTTCGTATGCCAGGTGTCCAGAGGGTAGAGCCAGCTCTTAAGCTGCTTGTCATCCCTGGGTGGCGTCATTAGTGCATCATATGTTTCAGAAAGAGAGAGCCCAGCGAGAGCCGTGCATTGCAGAGCAGAAGCTGAAATGCTGATGCTCTGCCCTTCTGTTGCCAGGAAAACGTCGCAGCGAATGGTTGAGTAGGTTTGGATGCGTGGGAGCATCTCTCCCATGCTGTGCACACTCGTTGTCCAGAGCACCAGTCCCACTTCTGCCCCCACAGCAGAGTGTAGGACAGAGGGCCCTCCCCATCTCCAGGAAAAGGACTTTAATTTTTGAGTCATGGTATGTGTTGCTTCTCTGTTCTTTCTCCCTCTTTGTGCATGTGCACACACACCCACCCTGCTCTTTCTTGGGTGCATTTGTGCTTCACAGACTGGTTGTTTACCTTTTCCTACAACACTGGGGAAAGCTTTACAGCACCTTAGCCTGTTCTAGAGCATGGACTTATGCTGCAACACTTGTGTCTTGACTGTTTGATACTTTCCTTTGACCCTCCTGCATCCCTGGAGGACATGGGGACTCTTCAAGAGCTCTCAGTGGGGTACAAAATGTGGTTCCAGGCTGCCCACAGCCTCCCCTGGCCCAGCATTGTCCCATTGGTTGGTGACATAGGGTTGGTCCATGCCAATGTGGACACCCCAGTGGCATCTCCTGCCTCACTCTGCAGTGACAACATGCCCCTCAGAGTCAAGGCAGCTCAACTGGAAAAGTAATTGGCACTAATTAGGACTCCTGTGTGCTGTTGTGTTCTTCACTGGTAGCCACGTGGCCTTCACAGAAATCTTCCGGGGTTTTGTAAATGTCAAAAGACATTTAATATAAACTTGCAATGAATGCCCGCCCCCTGTGGAAGACGCCTTTGGGAAATTAATAGGGAATCTGTGTTGGCCAAATATATCAGGGGTCAGGAAAAATGAAACCCCGCAGAAGTGTCTTTTTTGCCATCAGAGTTCTGAGAGGACCTGTGTTTGATTCCCTGTGAAGGGATTGTTTCTCCGTGACAGGGCCCACTTGACAACACTGACACATCCGCAATGGGCAAATTTTTATACAGTCACCTACACCTACAGAATGGTGGTTTGCCAGAATGTGGTTGTGTGAGTGGAAGAGCTCAGTGTGGTCCCACCTGAGAGACCGTTACTCCATCCTTTCCTACCCCTGTGCCTCAGTTTCCCCATATCTAAAATAATGGGACTCCTCAAGAACTACAGCAGAAAAATGCCAGATGGGAATCAAGCGTTGCCTGTGTTGACGCTGATGGGAATCAGCACAGGCAAGGCCACTGCCCTGGCTCTGGAAGCTCTTTCTTTCACACGCCTTTTCTTTTTTCGTGAAGAAAGAGAGCTTTGTGCGTGCTTGAAAACAACCAGCTGAGAAACACAAGTGCTTGGAAGAGGCAATACATGTGTGTAGTTCCGTGGGTGCATGCACAGCCCTGCCTGAGCCTGGATGATGCAGACAGTACTTGTGCAGAGGAGAGATGAGCAGATCAGGGGATGGAGAGGACCTTAATCGAGCAGAGCTGCAAGTGTCTGGCAGCATCCTGCTCCTCCACACGGTGTGCTTGTCAGGGCTTGGGGGGAGGAACACCGCAGCGTGCTGGGTAACAGCTTGTTTTGCTTATTCTCAGGGAAAACAGCTGAAATGAGATTTAGTTATAAATGTGCTCTGTGTTCTTTAGGAGGAAAAAGCATGCGGAAGGAAATACTTTTAATGAGGAACATATAAAATCAGATGATTCCAGAATGTGCGTATGTTATCTAATAGCTTTATGATGAAGTGTGCTATGATCGGGGCTCTTGCCAGGGTTTGCAGATTCAAGTAAGCCTCAACATGTTTTGTGTTTTTAATATTATTTCTGCTGCCCCTGCAGCACAAGGTGGCCTCATCCTGGCTCGTGTCCCTTTCTGGCACTGAACAAACACCAACCTGAACGGCTGAAGGGCAGATGAAACCAGAAGGGTAACTGCTGACAAAACCCTTGTTTGATTCCCATTTTGGCCAGCTCAGTTTTCCTGAGGGTCTGGGGTTTATACGTCCTGTTGACGTAATGCATGTGAGTGGGATCTCATTACAGGCAACACATTTGCAGAGGTGACAATTGTTACATCCTGGTTGGAGTCACCTATCACAGAAGAGCCACCCCAGTTACTCTCTGGGGCTTCAGCCCCCCCGGGTGCTGTGGGGTGAGGAGAGGAGGCAGTGTGTGTGCACTGCACTGACACAAAGTGCTCCTGTGCATGCAGCACGTGTTTGCCTTCCCCATTACAGCTTATTCCGCCTCCCTGAGGGGACAGAGTAGAGTTTTCCACTTTGTCACAAATAATAATTATCTCAGCAATAGCCTGTGATGGAAGCTCACCCTGAGGAGGCTGCTCTGGCCACAGGAGGCACGGCAAGATGCTCTGTGCTATTTTAGCTGTGTGCTTCTTGCACTGAGGGAATGTGCATACAGAAAAGGGGAAGAACCTTGTCCATTTATGCATCAGAAGATCTTTGGATCATAGAATCATTAAGGTTGGAAAAGACCTCAGGGATCAGCAAGTCCAACCTTCATCCCAACATCTCCCTGACCACTAGACCATGTCCTGAAGTAGCTACATGTACTCATCTTCTGAACACCTCCAGGGATGGTGACTTCACCACTTCCCTGGGCAGCCTCTTCCAATGCCTAACAGCTCTTTCATTAAAGAACTTCTTCCTAATATCGAATTTAAACCTCCCTTGGCACAACTTGAGGTCATTACCTCTTGTCCTGTTGTTAGCTACTTGAGAGAAGAGACCAACACCAGCCTCACCACAACTTCCTTTTAGGTGGTTGTAGAGAGCAATGAGGTCTCCTCTCAGCCTCATCTTCTCCACGCTAAACAATCCCAATTCCTTTAGGCACTCCTCATAAGACATGTTTTCCAGACCCCTCGCCAGCTTGGTTGCCCTTCTCTGGACCCACTCCAGCACCTCAATGTCCTTCTTTTACTCTAATGCCCAAAACTGGACATGGTTCAGTCTGCTTGGAGTGGTACAGGTGCTTGTAGGCTTCTCTTTGCCTTGCTCTCTGCACCTGCCCAGGTGGAGCAGCCTTCCACCCTAAACATTTTTCTGCTCTCAGGGAGCACAGAAACATCTTGATAGGTGTTAGTCTCCCTCTCTGGCACTGTTGGTTTGCATTCTGTCCCAATGAGTCCCTTACCATTAACACAACAATTCATCATTCACCATGTACAATAAACCAGGAGACTGTATTTTATTCCTTTCCAGCCCCAGGCACCTCAAGCAGGCATGAGTCTTTTAAGCATAAGTTCATCTTTAATTTGTCCCAAACGTACCACAATTTACTTATATGGTTGTTAAATGTCTGTAAAACAATCCTGAAACTGAAAATAATGATGTGGCCCTAGCAGCTCTCTAAAGTTTGTAGAGGGAAGTTTGCTTGGACTGTAGGTTGGACCAAACTACCTTTCAGACAAGGTTTCAGAAGGCTTGGCAAAATGCTAATATTTATGGTTTGTGCCATTCCACTAGGATGTGGCTGGTGGCAATCCAGCATACCCAACCATTGGAGTGTGACCATTTATGGTCAAAAATGCTTGGACAGTAGATTAAGGAATTAGGAAAATCACAATTTACTGGTTTTGTAGTGTTCAATGACCACAAGAGGTCAGGGCTTCTATTTTTACATCTCATGTGAGAGAAGAGCCCTGCCAGAGTGCAGCATCTTTAAAGGTATGCTTTCCTGAGCAGCTTAAGTTGAAGACTGTACGACTAGCTGAAAGAGGCATCTGCACCCTTTCACCATCCTGGGCCATGTTTTTTTGCCTCCTCCTTTGCCCTAGCACCAGTAACTGTGCTGTCATGTGAAGGGTCAGCCTCACAGACCTGGCTGAAAACGTACAGGTCAATGTTATGGTTGCAGTTGGTAGAGCAGAGGAAGCGGATAGCTGAGCAAGGATGCAAGGGGACTGTGGGTGGTGTTGCTTTCAGTAGCCATGCAGCCCTTAATGGGATTGTACTGACTATGAAACCATCCCTTTGGTCCTGCAACATTCTCTGGCCCTTAGAGAGCCCTTATTGTGTTCAAATAATAACCAAAACTCATTGTGGGAAGCATGAGGGGTCTGAATGGCAGTGATCCAAGCAGTCTGGGGTACTTCAGATGACCAACATTGGTGAGAACCGAAGGAAAGAATGACAAATCTAAATAGACAGAATCTCATGGACAACTAAAGGCATGTTTGACTCATCAAATATCCAGAAAGGAGTGCAAATTCCTCTCAGAAATGGACCTGGTTTCATTTTGGAGGTGTGCTGTTCATTTACCCCTCTACTACTGGAAGACAGTTCTGTCATGTTACTCCTGGGAGGTGTAGACACTATCTTCTGATTTCTAGACTAGGTAATTCATTGCATGCTTTCACCCATGGAGAAACGAGGTAGATATAGCTGTTTACAGAAATCTTTGTCTGGACACTTGAGGGTTGACAGGGACTATCTATTGTCCTGAGCTTCATCTGAAACTGCACTGAAAAAACCCAAACCCAGCTGACCTCATGAAGTAGTGAGGCTAACCTCAGAAAGGAAAGGTTACTCAAGGGAAGGCTCTCGAGAGGAAAAGCACTTAGGACATTTTATAATCTGAGAGAGAAGTGCACCCAGTGTCTCAAACCAGTGAAGATCTGAAGGAAAGCACTGTGCACAGAGCAAGAAGCCCTTACAGCAGCCATTCTCCTCCTTCTGTGTTATGACACAGGTTCATCCCACCAGTTTCTGTTCCAGAGTCTTTTGCATGTCGTCAGTGATGATGCTGATGGTTTTGCTTTTCAAACCTACACTACATTTCAAGCATACCTTCCTTAGGAGGCAGCCTTAGTAGCAACCTCTATCAGCACTGTCCAAACTTGGAGTATGGGGTCTGTAGCTGCACATGAACTCACCAAGTTGGTATTTGTGAGCCTAAGAGTGGAGCAGTGTATACATTCTGCAGTATATCAGGGATAATATGCATGGACATGGCTGTGCTAGGAACTTTGCCATGAGCTTATTCATGTTATGCCAGAATAGTCATTTGCTACCAACCTCCTGCTTCCAGAGCACTGTAACATAACACCTCTGGGGTTCCTGTTTTTGCTTTAAAGTGTGTGTCAAGCCCCAGGGACATGATTGCTTTGTAAAGATGAAACTCACTGCCTCCTCTCCTGAGACAGAATCAGTAGTGTGAATTCTAAAGGACCCAGTGAAGTCCTCAGTGGCTAAAACAGATAAAATGCCAGTACTGAGTACTTCAGCATGCAATACTAACAGCAAATAGGCACTTCAGAGGCAGAAGGGCCTCCTAAATACTTATGATAATGTCTAACAAGAATAGAAGATGTCAGACAAAATAGCAACTACGTATATTAAGGAAAAGCCTTGATGTTTCCTTAGTTTGTTGGATATTTATCAAAGCATAACCTGTAGGTTAGCCTACAAAGCACCAGAAAACAAAGGCTCTCTGTTCGGATCTTTCAAGACGGAAGGTTAAACAAAGGACATTGAAATACGCTATGTCAGAAGATCTTTGTTTCTAGACATAAGTGGAATAGAGGATTTGGAATAGCCTTCTCACTTCCTTCACTGTCCTTGCCCATGGGTGTTTTTTAAAAAAAGAAAAAAAAACCAAACAGATTAAGAAGTGGAAACAATTGATTTTAAAAAGAAACAGATTAAGAAGTGGAAAAAATTGATATCTGTTGATGCAGTTGTTTGAGTAGCCATATGTGCATCACCTGGAACACAAACTATTCATATTCCAGAAAGTAAACTGTGACCCACTCCACTCAGATTTCAGAGTATTCTTCTGCCATAGATGTAGGATTTTCAAGATAAACTAATTTACTCAGGGAGTAATGCCAAAATGAGTAAAATTAATCTATGGCCAAATTCCATAAGTGGGGCATATGTTGTGTTTATTAGAGGGATCCATGCTGTTTTTTCTTAGGATGGGGAAATCTGTTGCACCTCCTGTGGCACTTCATGGCATTACTGAAATTAGGAGGTCTTTCACTGGGTGCCATAACATAAAACCACTGCCAGGAACTGGTTTGAAATAAAAGAATTATCATACTTTTAAAAAGTCTTTGTTTCACAGGAGGACCATCATCCAGGGTTGACTCTTGCTTGTTCCTCTTCTCTGAGTCCTTCCCTCTGAAATTTAATAGCTAATATCCGTCTTTTAACTCAGTAGTCTGAGCAAACAGCCCTTCCCAAATTCCTTCCAAGCTTCCCTCTCTACACTATCAAGTGGAAATGTCTTTCCTTTCTTTGTACTCCAGACTCTTGTGCACGGGCACCATGTTTCACAGCAGTCTAAAATACGACTTTATCTCATGGGTAGCAGCTGCTTCATGTAAAGGTTAAGAGACTCATGTAGATGTCAGGTAATAGGTCTGCTCTGGCATCAGCCCATTCCTCTAGTTGATGCCAATGCCAGATGCTCTACGGGGTAATTTGTTGGCATGCAGTCACATCTCACCAGGCTCTGAATACATCACCGGAACAAGCAATTCAAAGGATAAGAAGAAATGCTTTGAAAGCAGGAAAACCACAGTGAAACCACAGAGAACCAAGAAGGTCACCTTTAAATACAATACCTGCTCTTAAAGAACCTTAGTCAGGTTGCTTCTGGATGGGAAGATGTGTCCACACAGAAGGAAATATGTTACTGGGACCCTGGTAATGCACAGCTCATACATGCTGAATCACTTTTGTACACATGGGTTGGTTAGCTCATATTGATTGCTTTTCTCCAAAGCACATGATGGCAGCTGCTGTGGAATACACTAGACTAGATATTTCACTAGGATGCTTCAGTACTTGTGTCTATTCAAAACCATACAGTTCATCTCCGATTGCTTTTTGGGACAAGAATGTACTATTCCTGATGTCAGTAAAATCTACCTACTGATGCTACAGGTTTAAAACCCAGCAAAGTTGAAATTTGACCTTTTTCCAATACATATGCTGGCAGTCTGTGTTGCCTCCAGGCTCCACATTTTAAGAAGCAACTTTCCCTCTCTAATGGCTGATTTTGAGAGGTGATCATACAATTTGATGATTATAGCTATTGAAATGCCTGTAATGCTAAAGAAATGGGTCATTCTGTGTATTTCAGTGGTAGACATAAAACATCATAAAAGTTAGGCAACTGCAGCTGGAGATTATGTTTTTTACCTTTTGCCACCAAAGCAAATATAATCAATGAACAATTAAAGGGTTTAGCATGTACATTTGAATCATGGGGTTAGCTCCTCTGTATGAAGTTAAGATGCTTAACTTTTAATGTTGATTGCTTGAAAAAGCCTTTCCAGAGGAGTTTTCCATTCCCTGGAAACATGGTCAGGATAAATGCTCCATAAATAAAGGAGGGGACACTTAGTGGAAGTTGAAGTGATCAGAAGAGATGTGAAAGATGGCCCTGGGTTTCAGGTACTGCATTTGAACTCCATTCAACTCCAAACACCTGGCTTCACTTGCAAGCTCCCATGGGCTTCCTGTGACTGAGAGCAGTTACCTGGGGCTGTGTTTCCCATTTATAAACCAAAGGAACAAAGCAGTTTTAATGCACTGTTTACTACAATCTCAGCAGCAAAAGACCGTTTTTTTCTCTTGCTATCAGAGGAAACCCACATGAAGAGTGACTTGCATACCGCAGTCATATTTTATCTGATTTTTCTTAATGCATACTGTAGATAACATGCAGATTTTCTTTTAAAATTGTAATTTAAATATTGATTAAATGAGGCCATTTCTGTCTCCACTCATCCTTCATAGACACCATGGGAACCTAAGAGCCAAAACCACACCGCTGCTCAAAAACAATGGACTACTGTCACACCTGGTCACAGTGATGGCCCAGGGATGAACCTCATCTACATATTAATATAGAGCATATTAATGCAAGATTCAGCATCTAGAATCATAGAATGTTAGGGGTTGGAAGGGACCTCTGGAGATCATCAAGTCCAACCCCCTTGCCAAGCAGGACCATAGAATCTAGGGCAGTATCATTTTTGACTGAACTTACGCTTCATTTTATGCTAGCATGAAATCCAGTAGTGAATTTAAATCCATGAAGCAGTAAAATTAGTAACTACGTAAGTATCGAGCTTCTTCTGTAAAAGTCTGCAGTTTGTTTTTAGAGCTGTTTTGTAAATTTTCTATTGACCTAGTGGTTGAATGCAGAGACGTGTTTATTCAGACTATACATTTGTTAACAGTGTGTTGAAATTACATTTTTGCTTTCTCTCAATAAAATGTTGTTTGGGCTGTGCAAGGGAAATCTGGAACCATATGATTTCTGCTAAGATTATACTTTATTGTTTCCGTAAAGGATAGAAGAACATTTCATTTATCTGCCTCTAAAGTGAAATGAGAGCAACAAAACCAGGAGTTGCTGGAATCTACTTTTTTTCTGAAATGCCCTGAAATGCCCTTTGCCTGCTGCATGAAAGCAGCAGGTTCTACAAAACACTTTTGTGTATTGTTGTTGCACCACCAGACAGATCAGCCTTTCAAAGATGCGGCCCTGGGTGCACATCTGAGGTGAGGCGTTTGTTCCTTTACACCAGAGGGAAGGTGACTTATGCATGTTAAGGATGTACTACTCCCTACGCACTGATATATGGCATTTCTAAGCAGGGGAAGAAGACTCTAGCTGTAGCTATTAGAAAAGGATGGATGAAATGAGAAATCCGTGGTTCAACATGAACCAACTGCATTTTTCTTGAGGTCATATAAACCTGGGTGTTCTCTATCACAGAGACAGGAAGATCTTGAGGCACAGTGTTGATGTTACCACCCTCAAAAATCAGCAAGAAGAAATCAAATATTTTCATCTGGAGATCTAGCAAGTTTGTTTTTACAGCTTGAAAATTTACTGGCATTTGAAATTAAGGGCTACGATCCACAAGAATTGAGACAGGAATGGGGACAAAAAAAGGTTAACAAAAGGAACAGAGGGGAGAAAATCTGGCATGTTGAAAACAGAAGGGGAAAATCTGATTGCCTTAAATAGATCAAAATTTTACTCCAAGAATCAATTAAATAAAATTAAGTTAATATAAGCTGCTTCAATTATGACTAATCATCATATTTAAGCATATGCTTTAAAAAAAAAAAATTACACTAGATGGATAATTCTACTACTACTGTTACTGCTACAACTACTACTATGTCTTTATGACGGAAATATAATGTCCTTTTAGCAAAATGAACTTTTAAAATATCTGATATTTTCTCATTAGAATAGTCCTAGTGAGTTTAAAAACATTGGAATTATTTTTTGTTACTTCATTTTCTTTATTATAATTGCTATACGATGTTAACATATAATGTGAAAAGACGCTAACTCCACAGGGTATTGCTACCTAGTATGACTTTTATAGTGTTCAAAACCTACCCGTTGTAAGTAGTGGCCTTATCTTACATTGACATCACCACTACAGACTCCTGTCTTGATCTGTGTAACTACAAAGAGGAGCACTGGCAGATCCAGCAGTGGAGAATGAATCCAGGAGGTTTTTCGATCATTTATTTTGCAAGGCGCAAGCCAGTGAATTGCAAAGCTAAAATCATAATAGGGATTGACTTCAAATGAGTCTGCTTCATTACTTAGAGATTTCTCTTTATTCCACATTCAAGAAAGGCAAATGCCAAGAGAGCAGACTTCACTGACTTGAAGAGGAACCAAGTAGAAAGCTGTTCAATCTGGAAAAGTTGTATTATTTTAAGGCTCCCTTGGGAAAATATTGTTGTGAAGCTCTGTGGGAAAGGGCTATTAATAGGAAAAGTAGAAAAAAAAGTTGGTGTGCCTCCTTTTTTTACCTTGAAAGCCAGTAAAACCCCAAATCAAGAAGTATAATCAAGATATTGACTTGGAAAGAACATTCCATTCACCTGAGAAAATTTGCCATCTAACAGAAACATCACATAAGAATATTGGGGATTTTCCTGTCCCCTGGGGGCTAGCCTTTGTCTGAGAGTTAGTTTTCCTCTGAGACAAGCTAGGAAAAGGTTCAAATCAGTTCTTCAGGTGATGGTCAGAGTGGCAAAGCAGTATCTTCAGACTTGAGCAACAGTTTTCATGATTTCCAGCACAACAATTCTAGGCTATGACAAGACCAGCTGAAGCAATCTTACCTCCAGTTTTCAGGTAGTGAAACAATATAACCAGTATACTATTAGAAGAAAAGAAAAAGTATCTGAACATTGTTAGTATCGAGTAGTGCAACAAAAATAACAACAACCTTCAAAATAGATGGGCAAATAAGGAGGTTAGGTACTCCTGTGGTATGGCTTCAACTCTATCGTAGTTTCTCAATATCTGTTTTAAAACTTCATTTTATCCCTTTGTGTAAAGAACGTGATTATATCCCTGGAACTGATAATTCTTAAACCAGACTAATTACTTTATGGATCCAGGGTAAAATCAGACAGTGGAAAGTATGTAACGACACTAAGTATGTGACATCTTAACATTTTAAACATGTACACACATACACATGCTATAGATAGTCTTAAAATACTCATATTCATTTTGTGAGGGTACACCAGGAAAAAGAAAAATCATTGCTACCTACTACTTATCAATCATCCTGCTATTTAGAGTGTTTTGGTAGAACAATCGGGTTATAAATATATAATATCAGATTCAATTGCACCGTGAGTGAAAGAAGATGTGCATAACATGCAGGCTGAATTATGTTTCCATAAAGCATTTGGTGAAGAGTGATGAATAACTGATACAACAGAAAACAGAAGAGTCACTCACTATTTGCCCCACTCTCTCCTGCTGGCTACTGCTGGACTGGTTCTGCTGGGTGCTATTCAATGACAAAAAGATTATCTACACCACACAGGAAAGAGTGGTGCCAAGCCAGCATCATTCCTACCTATTTTGTTCAACCTCTTAAAATTAGCAGTTGGGTACTGTTTTTCAGGGAGGAGTTTACAGAAAGGAGCTGAGATGGTGACTACTTTACCCTCTTTTTAAGTGACCTTTTAAGTGTCACATGGCAGACACTACACTGCCAGGTTGGGTGGGCCCTCCTCACTGTGCCTCACTCCAGTTCTGCATGAATCGCTACTTTATTTCCTCAGGTATGACCCTAGCCTACAGATTCCAACCACAACTAAGCATAATTACCCTGAGTGGGTGTCTAGCAATCTCTAGAATTCAAATTCAATGGTCTACAAGGACTATGTTTTCAAAAGCCTTCTGGGATGAAACCTAGCATTTAAGAAACACTTGCCATTGTAAAACATATTCCCTGTTGAACATACACTGTTGTTGGTAGAATACTGCTAGAGCTCTGGCAAACAAAATAATCCCTTCAATTATGCTTTTCCCCAGGAATTTTTCCATGGCCTGTAATTGTACCAAGGTGTTTGTCAATCAAATTATGTAAACAAGCTATTGGTGATGAGTTTACTTTGAAAACATCCATTTACCCACAAAACTCATGAGAAAAATAAAATTTGTAAGCTGCTATAATTTACATATACTATAAATTTCATCTCAAGAGAAGAAGAGTTAGGGAAAAAATCTGCATAAATATATGAGGGTATATTTTCCGGTAAATTTTTGGCTTAGTTCATCATAAACCTGCAAGACAAAAGTACCAGAAAATATAAACAAGCTATTTAGCTATTTTACAACCTTATATTGTAATAACCTTATATTATCTTGCCAGAACTGAGAGATCCCTGAATAGGAAGTATATGCCACTTTTGAAGTATTATCAGCTTACTGCTTCCTCAGTATGTGTTTTGCAAATAACAAACACAATCAAGTTATGAAACTAAGCTACGAAAATGTATAATTGTGTGATCTAATGCATCATCTGTCAGGATGAAGGATAAGACCTAATATTACTGAGTTGAATGAAATTTTTTTAAAAAAAATTGTAAGATTTTTAGAATAATCTTGTTACAGCAGATAACATTGGTTTCAAAATCTTCAGTGGAAAGGCCTCTTCCCCTCCTACAAGATACTGTGCATTTAGAGTTCTCCAGGGTGACATGGGGGATTTTAGAAAACAGTAAAGAATACTCCTGAAAATATTCTTATACTTCAGGATTGTTAGTTGTTACAATTATAACAGCTATTACTATTTTTATGTGGCATATCACTGCCGCTTTTATAATGCTCATTATTTTCAGTAATATTAAATGAGCTGAATTTATGCACATAAATTAGTACTTCTACATTTTCATTTTTATTACATATATCACAGAGTTGTACAGATTAATAAAAAAATCTTTTTTATGTTCAAGAGAGCAGAAAAAAAAGAAGGATAGTGAAATGAATATCAATAAGTAATTGAAAATCAATAGAGGAAATTAAATGATAAAAAGAAACCTCTATAGCTGGCACTAAGGAAAACAAAACTAATTTAAGGTCTATTTAGGACAAAAGGAATCCTATCAATGCTATTTCAGGAACAAACTGATAAAAAAAATCATAAAGGGTACAAATTTTCAATAAATATTTCTACTCACTGCCTGAAAGAAAAAAGCAAAATAAGATATACATTGCATGATTTCCATTCAAAAATTGATCACTGAGTGGGTTACTAGATAGGGAAAATGCTGCTGGATGACTACAGAGGGTTGTGGACCCTACCTGGAGCCACTGACAAGTGGAATACCACAACAACTGTCCTGAGACCTATCACATCTAACATCTTTATTAGTGACCTGGACCCCAAATTGAGGATACCAATCAACACACTCAAAGGCAGAGTTGCAATTCAGACCTAGGCAGCCTAGAGGAATGAGCAAGTAGGAATGTTAGGGGTGAGGGCAAATGGGAGTCCTAGACCTCGGCTGGAAGAATCTGCTATCACAGCACATGATCCACTCCCAAACTTGAATGCAGAGCAGCCTGTCCTGGATGAAAATGCTGCTTCCATGATCCAGAGTGACTTGAAGCAGCAAGAAATTACTAGTATTTTTGTAATTTACACTGGGCTGTAAAAAGTAGCAGCAGAGTAGAACCAGTTATATGACTAATTTAGCTCTAAATTAACTAGAACTCCTTCCCGCTTTTGCCTGGGTCAGTCCACAGGCTGAAACCCATCTGAAGGCAGTCCCGCTCTCTCCAGTGGACCCATGATCCAGCTCTCGTGACACAGCAGAATAACATGGGCTCCAACTGTTGTGGAAGTGCTGTGAGAAGGTCTGTAAAGAGATAGAGAAGATGAAAGTCTCACTGTTTCAGTCCCACTGAAAGTAGGACTGTTGAGACAGCATCACTAGTAGCTCAAAGTTACAACAGACAAAACACCAGCATGGAAAAGTTTAAAGTCTTAATGTGAAAAAAGCAGGGGGGCTAGTCAGGCTCATCTCTTCAGCAGGGAACTAGCTGTGAAGCATCAGGTCAAACTACCAGTGCTGTCAGGGCTGATGTAGCTGGTGGCAGGCAGCAACTTGTAGCATGGAGGATTTGTGGTTGTGTCCAGCCCTGATGGACACCAGCCTCTCGGCGATGATTATTCATACCAGAGGTGGTGAGCACTCTGATGCTTAGACTAACAGCTCGTTAACTCCTAGCTATCTCTTATGTTAACCAATAAATTGTTGCTTTTGTGCTCCAAAGGTGCATGTATCCTGACTGCAGACTGCTTTTGTGCTCCAAAGGTGCATGTATCCTGACTGCAGACTGCTTTTGTGCCTGGCTGAAGATGTTCGAGTGAGCCAACCCAAGGAAGAGCCATAACAACACTGCAGCACCACAGCAGTCACTTGGGTTAACCTTGTGCCGCTGAGTTGTCTCACAAATGAGTCAATATTTTCCAAGACATCACTTACTAATTAAAATTCCTCTGACGACCTTTTCCAAGCACTTTCCAAGAAGAAGGAGCACAGAATAGGCATCTAGAGAAAAAATTACAAAGTCTGACTGTGTGGTACTTGTGCCTCCATTAACTAGAGCTCACTATGAGGATATTTGTCAAGTCTCTAACTAGGTCTCATTTGACTTTGTTTGTTATTCCCACACAGTTCCACAGAGAAGACCTTATACAAAGATGCTGTGAGATACATCAACAGAGGAACAGTCCATGGCAGATATCACTATCATTACAACTGACCAACAGAGAGGTCCTGGGCTGAAACTCTGTCCAAGGCCCAGGAAAGTCGATTAGGCAGAGATTAGTAAATCCCAGCACCTCACAGAACTCCATTAAAATTGCTGTATACATATGAAAACGATGTCAATAGGCTGCTTCTGGCCCTCTACCACCAGTTCTGTCTGAAGACCACCTGCCCCATTGAAGCAGCTCCCCCAGCTGAACCGCTGTGGGGTGGGTGAGGGCAGGGGAGTGCAGGCACACCCTCTGTTTCATTCCAGGTTGTAGAGGCTCGCCTGGATAAGAGCATCTGAGCTGCCTGTGACACTTGGGCTACCAGAATGTGCAGCCAGAGGTGGAAGCACCTGCAAGAGAAATCTGAGACCAGAGAGCTGTGAGTTGTGGTCAGCTTCTCCTATGGCTCTCAGTTTCTGCTGCAGGAAGGCTTGTTTGTTGATGCTGTTAGCCAGGCAGCAAATTCAAATGAGAAATAGATGGGTTGTGGCAAAGTGTTTTATTTAATCTGGGATAAGTGTATAACATAGTGGAAAATGCGGTGTTGTGCGGTCTACAATGGCTTGTGGAACAGTTAGACTTGCTCAGCTTTGGTGTTCCTATTAAGAGAAAATTGTTGATGAACTGGTAATTAGCTCTCAGAAGAGCCAAAAAAATTACAAAAGTGGATTACGCTGCAAGTCTTCAGGGTTTCCTTCTATGTAGATTACGAAGTGTAAATACATATGTAACTGTACGTTTGTGTAACCAGCAAAGCTAGATCAGGATATGGCCAAAATTGTAACTGGACAGCATAAAATAAAAAATAAGGGATTCATCTGAGCAGCTCACAAGAGTTTTCCATGGATTCTTTAATGCCAGAAATAATTTCAAATTATAATCAGTAGGTTTTAAAGAAGGTGCATGCAACTTCAAGAATCAAGTCTTAAACAAGTCTGCCAGTTTTTTATCTTAATGTCACTTCCTTTTACATTTATTAATATATGAACTGCTGTCTCCTGATGAAATTCAGCTCCATGCCTCCACCCAGTGGGCTTTTCTTAACCAGGAACAAAAAGAGCACCTGAAAAGTGTTTGCACACGTGCAGTAGCACTGGAAGCATGGGTGCTGCAAATAATTTATTTCCATCTTTCCCAGGGAGTGACTCAGCTGAAATGTAGACAGGTATTTTATATTACCCTCTGAAGCTAGACAACCACAAATGTGAGATGTTTAAAAGTTTAAAAATGTTTTTAAATTATCTTCAAAATATATTCACTGTTGCTATAGAAACAATCATTGGGAAGCATCCAAATCCTTTTGGCACCTTAAATTTAAATTTCAGAGTGTTGGGTTTTTTTTTTAACATCTAAAACCCTGAATTAGGTTCAAGTTTTAAAATAAATACAAAACAGATTACATCACTGGCTTCTGGTAATAAACGACCCTTTGCTTTGTAGTACGTATTTTCCACACTCAAACTAAGAGAAAGTATTTTCTACATTTTTTCCCCAGTTGAGGTTATTTAGCTACTCGCAATGGCATCCCTGTTTTAAAATGAAAGAAATATCCTGGATATATACCCTAAAATGCTTATAATAAGTTCTGTAGATGCGAACCTCTGCTACATTACATGATTTATTTCATTACATATACGTACTGGTTTTGTAAAACAGCACTTCATATAAATCTGTATCCTGAATATTGTTTATATTAAGAAACAGAGTTGCTACCAGTTCTCCCAACTGTCTGTGCCTTTCATCCTTGTGATGTGTCACTTTCTGTTAAAAATTATAGGCTTGTTAGGAAGTGCACTCTTAATATATCAAAGAAGAAAACACAGTTTAGGGAAACAGTTTTGTTCCAAGCCAGGAAGAAGAACAAGATCTCTTTTCTCTATGCTGGTTAGAGAAGTAAAAATTACATTTCTCTGAACCTCCAGCACTTTAATGATGGCATCTTCATTACACCTAATACCAAAACCACTCCAGAATAAATATCTTCTTTCACATTCAATAGCCCTGCTACGATTTGCAAAGAACAGTTTACAATTTATTAGTGTTACTGTAGAAGTGAAACTAAAAGACAATGAAATTAAAGGATAATGAAAAGCTTTTCAGACAGGAATTAATCTGCAGTTTTAACAGATGCAGAAGTCTGCAGTCCTCAGTACAAATTACATTTTGGTGCAGTGGAAATAATACCCCATACATATTACATAATCATTCAAACTGCAAGCAAGTCATATGCTAATAATCTACTCTGACATTTTTTATAGCATAGGTCAAAGAATCATTTCTGTATCAAATTCATAATTTTTAGGAGATTACACTATTTTGAGAGATACCAATGCAAACTAACAGACAGAGATGCTTCTAGCTGCTTTGGGGCTGTAAATTTTTTTTCTGCCATTGCACTTTTGTGGTGTTTTATTACAGCCACCTAAGGTCTGAGGTAGCTTCATTCCACACTCGCCAAATGACATTCTGAGGAAATAAAAAACTATGACAATCTTACCTGCACATTATAGCTTCAGGTTAACCTCACTTCTGACTTTTTCTTTTCAAAGTTTTTCCTTAAATATTAAATATTCAGAATTCACCATATTCATGTTTCTGTTTTGCAAATCCAAATCCAAGGAAGGTAATAATCTGTTGCAAAAGAGTTTACAATACAACCCAAGAATCTTCAGATAGTTAAAAATATTTTTAAATTAAGGGTGCTACTGTGAAAATTGTGCCTATATATTACATTTGCAAAATATCTCTACCTTTGAGAACCAAGGAAGTTCACAAACAATCTTTATTTCCATCACATATGAGGTATTAAATGTAGGTCCTCCTTCTAGTCAAAAAACCTTAGCATGGTATCTGTTGTGAAGGTTGAAGGTATGAGCAATATTCAGAATTTACTTGAAATGTAAAACTTTCATGAAAAATTCCTCCTGCATGCTATTTACTGCCTGTGCTAGCTCAGGATTCCCACAGAAATATGCTTAATTCTCACATTTTCTGACAAAGCACTCAAAAATCTGGCATTTCTGAAAGCTTCCAACATGGTACTGCTCCTAATGAGCTCCTGCTGTGTCTGCCTACCACCACATAACTGCTCATTTGCTTTTATGATACATTCAGGTATGATGTAATGAAAAGTACTCTGCCAGATATAAATACAAAACATAACTCTTAGGTTCCACTTAAACAAACAACAAACATAAGAAATCCAAGGATGGATGACGTAGCCCTTTATTTTGCTTTTTAGTTCCTATTACTTTGTATGATTGACTTCAAGCATGGGCTTAAGCCTCACTGGTTTAAGATGAAGCCCATTCCTACGTATACTTATTTTGAGCAAAAATGGAGAGTGAAGAGAGGGTTGGAAGAGTTGTCCTGCCCCTACTTATGCAGCTGAAAATTTGACAACTTGCTCTACTACTAGGTACAATGCAGAAGCAGAAGGTGTTTCTGTGTATGTTGTAACTCTGTTCTGTCCTCTTTGTGCACTTCCAATAAAAATATTTGTTAAATAGAAAACATTTGCCATTTTTTGCATGATTTATTGTTCTTAAAGGAAAGGCAGGTTATCAGTATACCTCCACACATTATCTGTGCATTATAGAACAGATTGCTTTCAGAGCAGAATACTGTAAAAAAGGGTGGAGGAGCAACAGCTCATATACTTGCAGGTTTATAAAGTGAAATTACCACAAAATGTTGTGTATAATTGGTTTTAAAGCAACACCAACAAAAGCAATTACCACCACCTGGGCAACCAGATACAGTTTTAAAATAAAAAATGACCATCTTAACAAATTGTCTAAAAATCTGATGAGTGTTTACAGATACCTATGTGTGGGTATGGATGTGTAATTTATGTCTTTGTTCCTTTGCTTTAATCTTGAGCACAGTGCATATGAAACACTCTTTGGTGTTTTCAAATCTGCAGTGCAATTCAACACATTGACACGTATATGACAGTTATAAAAATCATACTGTGAATAAATTGATATTTTAATGTGTATTGGTTTATCAACCACTAAATGTATTTGGAAGCATACCAGATTATTTGAAAAGGAGCTCTACCTCATTAAACCCAAATACCATTTTCCATCTGACGTACCAGTTTTGTTTATATAGTCTATAAGGAAAAAAAAAAGAAAAAAACCCAAAGCAAAATGAAATAAGTAGCATAGAAAACCATAACTATCAGTAGAAATTATGACACAGCATGAATTCATGCTTTTTATACCTATAATTTCTAGAGATGGACCATTACTTTGAGAAAGCAGCATTAAAAAAAAACCCTTTCACTGCATTGTCTTTGGAGAATGAAATGTACGTGCTGTATTCAAAAGCAGACATTATATTACAGCATATTTCTCTGAGATGACAAAACCACACATTAATGATTATAGTGGAATAGAAAATATCATATATTACAGCTTTATATCTGAGAGGAGACATCCTACCTCCAGCAGATATATGCTCAGTGATCCTAAGTGCAGAATGTTGCTATTTTTTTAGCTATCATAAGAAAATAAGATGCAAACTGAAAAAAGACCCTGAAGCAAAAGCAACTGCACTTATTAAAAATAAGCTTGGCTTTAATTTATTAACAGATATAGTTATAAGATACTTGGTGCCAGTGGACTTCTTGTATCCGGTAATGTTGTCGGATGAAGTTGGATCGCTTAACATTTGTACTAACTTTTAAATACCCAGTAGTGAGGATGCAGACTTGAAAGCTGTGTTGCCAACTGGCAGGGATGCTGAGCAAGCAAGTTTTGTGCCATGTATGTCATAAACATGCATGGTAACATTTCAAGAAGCTTCAAATGTGTGTACAGATCAGCTATAAAGCTTCCCGCCACAAATCTGATGAGTCTGGGCCAGATCAGACATACTGTGTGTGCACTGAATGCAGAGTTTGTATGTGCACAGTAAATACTGAATGCTGAGACCAGATGAATCTCCTGCCAATGAGACAGCCATCTGTGGAGGGCAGCTACTTCCATTCCTCCCTGGAAAATCCTCAACAAAAATACAGCAGTCTTGTCATCAGGGAGAAAATCCAAAACTGGTGTATAGGTAAGAAACATAAATTATATCAGCTTAAAGACTGTTCTAATTATAGACACTCAATGGGTGCATGCAGCTCTTGGGGAAAGAACACTGAACGGCAGCAACTTGACTAGTCTGGTGAACACTTCTACATAACAACTACAATCGGTTCTTGAACTGAGAACAAATTTAAAAATTCATCATTAAGTATTCCATTTAGGATTTTATTCTGAAAAAAAGAAAAAGTGTATGTTTTTATTTTACCTTATATTTGATCAAACTTAACTGGACAATAAAAAAAAAATTAACATAAATATTAACAACTGAATGACAAAACCTCTAGCATTATCTTGCTACTGTACATGTCTCACAACCTAGGTCTCCTTAGAGCAATCTAATCCATATTTGTAACTGACTTGAGTTAGCCATTAACCTAAAACACACTACACGTTACTGTACAGTTTTAATTTTTTAAAATGTTAAATAGGAGGAGAATTATTTCTAGTTTCATGCCAGCATACCTTTGACTTTTAGATTAGGATGACACATCAGCAATTGTAGGACATGTACTTTCCATCTGCTATTGGCATTTAAATTAAGTCCTAGTACTTTATTATATCACATAAGGAATGAAAAGAAAAAAAAATTTAAAAGAAAACGAAAAAAGAAAAAATACCTTGTAGCAAATAATTACTGTTTAACAAAAACAAACAAAAAATCTGGGGACAATGAGAGGAACTACCATCACAAAATTAACAGCTCCTCACTCAGAGGGAGCTGAGGAGCACAGTACCCTGCTGTCCTGTCCTGGCCGTGTTTGATACATTCAGGACTGTTTTACCATTCTGTTACTCAGAAAGAATTTTTCACTCTGTCTAAACTTTAACAGAACCGCACTGTGAATCATAGACTTCTAAAGAAGCGTTGCTGCCAAATGACCCTTGCAAAGGCAACACACAAGATGGGATTCATCTCCCCTAACTCTAGGTGTCTAGTTGTTAGAACTAGTAACCAGAAACTCCCCGTGGACAGGTATATATCTCTAGGAGTGATAGTTGTGATTTATGTTTAGATGAGATCATTTTCCCCTTGATAGTATCCTCACTGACTACAGAAAAACTGAAGAACATTAGGGTTAGAATGTTACATTTATATTCTTAAAACAGGACAAAGAAAACTGACTGTTGTTTTTACTTATTACTTTTCCTGTCTCAGAACACCTGTCGCTACATGGCAAGGTGATCAGATATAAAACTGTGATCTCCAAAATACACAAAAACAATACACGACGCTCTTGTAGCTCCCTTACATGTGGGCTTTGTTTTGGTTTTGTTTTGTTGTTTGTTTGTGGGGTTTTTTTGTTGGTATTTTTAATGTTGTTTTGGATTTTGTTGTTGATGGTGGGTTTTATTCCTTTGTGGGTTTTTGTTTGTTGTTGTTGTTTTTTTAATAACAAACACGGGAACAATGAAAAAAAGTGCATCAATGTCACAGGGCAATCCAAGTCCATACTGCACCATACTCTTGTTGAGACATCTCATGGAGTTAAATCTTCAATGCATGAGACTACTACATTACAGTCACCTCTGTATGCTGTTCATCTCTACACTTGTACTGTTTATGAGTATTAAAGAAGAATTAGCATCCATAGTTCCTGACTGCACGTATCAGCATTTGTTTCCATAATGCTTGTATATGTTCACTACTCTCAAATTATTAATGGCAGCTACTTCAAAGTTAAATCCCACTGGTAGCTACAGAGCTGCTACTCTTACTCATACCCATTTTGTAGTTTCTATCATCTTCAACATTGTCTGAAGTCACTTCAGATTAAAGAGATTATTCCATTCCTGTGAACTTCTGTGGACTTCCCAATTAAAAAAACTGAGCAGTATAATTTCATGACAGAGGGCACAATTACCACTGAAAATTTCTAGCTACTGCATAGCTCTCAATAACAAAAGGGTTAGTCACTACGGTTACAATAAATATAAGCACAGGACCTAAATGAAAACATGAGACTCCGACTACTAATCTCTAGAACTCTTCTTAATCCCCTGAGCTATCCAAACATAATTGGTAAAAGCAATCATCATGCTAAAAAGCATGGAAAAGAACCAGTTATTTGTAGCCTGCTGTTACTTTTGACTACAGGTTTCCAGTAATGCAGAAGAAAACAAACCAGATGAGTTGATAAAATAACTCTGTCTAGATGAATTCACCGTTTCTCCTCCTGGTGCTGTAGCTAGCTAGCTATTTTCATTTCAAAATAAATTAAAGGACAGTCTTAAAACACAGTATCAGCTCTCATAATCTGGCAGATATCAAGGGTCAAAAATAGACGTGTTTCCTGTTCAGTTCCAAAGAACAACATTTATGCAGCAAGGAGCACAAAGGGGAGTTTAACCCACTCTGATGCCCCATGAACAACCACTTAATCTGCAGATCCTGGATTCCAGCACTGCAGCACCTATGGCAAGAGGAAACCAGAGACTCTCCTTTGGGAAACAGTCTTTCTACTTGTAGCCCTTGGGGTTTTGTAACACAATTGTCTCATGGCAGTCAGAAGACAAAATAAATTCAGTATTTTTGTATGTAGATAGTTTAAATCTATGTGTCACTTCTTATGAAGTTATCTAGTGAGCAAGTGTGGACTGAATAGGTCCATTATATATATATATAATGCTAGCTTATTCTTACAATGTTCATTTTCTTTTTTAATTCACAAAGTGAGGTTCTCCAATGTAGTTTCTCAACAGACTTACGTATTTCCTCAACTGGGTTGATATCATGACATTAAAAAGCAGATACAAATGTGGGGATAATCGCTCTTTGGTGGAAATACATAAGTAAATCCAGACTGGAAAATAATGATCCAAGTTGATATTAATTAAAAAACTACATAGAAGATGACTAAGGTCATGACAAACCTATACACAAAAGGTAAAGCAATCAGCACATTGAAGGTCGAGTTACACAGCAGCTTTATGAATGGACCAACGATTATTGTCTTACCAAGAGTTCAGGTTTAATTACTTCAGACATTTTTTTACTTTGGCACATCTCATAACAGTTTTCCTTAGAGAAATGTCAGCAAGCTAGCTGCATGGCAGTTCATTATTAACTACTCACTCAGCAGTTTCCAGAATGAATGTATGAGTTGTTAAAAATTCTACAGAAAATTGGTATTTCAGAGTTCTGTCCTGTCCTCAGTGATTTTATTAAATGAAGGCCCTTCCTTTTTTCTTATGCTCACAACACTTCTGTCCATGAATCCATTTAGAACTGCTTCTAAGCTCTTTGATTAATGATTTAAAACATTACTTTGGGGAAGCAGAGACACTAAGATTACAATCTGGTTTTTAACTTCATGTTCTTTACCTAATTCT
>JAVSBS010006150.1:9464-21695 GCA_033124195.1 Coracias cyanogaster
GGTCTATGCAAAGGCTCATGGGAGCTGCAAAGCATTACTGGGAAAGGAGTTCACTGCCTCAGTGAGACATAAATCTCTGTTCACCACATATGGTTTAGGGGAGAACTTTGTAGAGTAGGGTTGATGGTTTGACTTGATGATCCTGAGGGTCTTTTCCAGCCTGAATGATTCCATGATTATACGACTTTGGTTGTTTTGTGGAATTTTTGTGAAGGCACACAATATCTTGGAGGTGATGTATGGCACATTGGTGGTGACTTTGCCATGCTATCTTCACAGAATTGTTAAATTGCAGATGTTTGAAGGTGTTTCTGGAGATGACCTAGTCCAACACGCCTGCTCAAAGCAGGGTCAACTACAATGGGTTGCCCAGGAACTTGACCAGTTGGGTTCTGAGTGTTTCCAAGGATGGAGACTCCACAACTTCTCTAAGCAACCTGTTACAGTGGCTGACAACCCTCACAGGAGAAATAATTTTTCTTATGTTTAAGTGGAATTACTGCTCTTTCAGCCTATGTCCAATGCCTCTTGTCCTGTCACTCAGCACCAATGAAGAGAGTCTGGTTTAATCTTCCTTACTCCTTCACATCAGGCCTTTATATACTTTGCTAAGATCCTCCTGAGCTTTCTGTTCTTCAAGCTGAACAGTTCCAGCTCTCTCAGACTCTTATGTGTCAGATGTTCTAGTCTCTTTAACACCTTTCCAGACCATTGCTGGACTCTTTCCAGTATATCCATGTCTTTCTTGTACTGGTGAGCCCAGAAATGGACCCAGCACTCCACATGTGGCTTCATTGGTGCTGAGTAGAAGGGAAGGATCACTCTCTTCAATCTGCTGGTAATGCTTTCTCATAGACTTGTATATGGTCAGCCTACTTAAGTGTTCCTTATTCTCATCCTTCTTCAGCAAAGGTATGTCTTACATTGTGTTAAGCATATGGGTTTGATATTTGCCTGACAGAGTTCCTCCAAAGACTTCCACTGAGACAATTTCACAAATGCAAAATTAGGTGGTTTATTTAAGTGACAGATATAACAGATTCACAATTGTTGTTCATACCCTTGCTGCATTAGCACTAAATAGGCTAAGGTTAGCAAATAACTAATAATATTTCACCCCAGATAGCCTCTGAAAAATATTGGAGGCTCAATTTCTTACCAAAAGAGGCATCCCTGATAATGGGGAAAGGAGAATAGGTCAGTCCCATTGATCCAACCAGCAGCCAATGGAGTGTCTCCCCAGAACGAGGTATTGGGAGGGGATCAGATTTATACTCTTGATGAGGTGGATCTGAGTCTTGTATCATATGCTGATTGGCTTCTAACAAGATTTGCTGTGTTGTTGATCAAACAGGGGAGGGAGGCCAGCATTTGGTACCGAGGTGTAACTATTCTTCCGGCTTCCCTGAGGCAACATCTTGCTGTGAGGTTTTTACTTCACCCCAGACATTACTTAGTTGCATGATTGCCAGGCTTTATCCAAGTGTCCTGCTGAAAACCCCCACATCTGTCCTGTGCTTTGGCCAGATAGGTTGCTCAGCTCCTGCCCTTACTCAAGCCCAGTACATAAGCACATACCTTAACTTCCTGTTTTTACTAAAGCCCTACTCAGCTGTTCTCTGCCAACTCCTGGTCACTCTGTATTTCTACACAGTAAGTGTGTCAATTTTCCACAGCCTTGCATCAGGCATTCCCACTGATATCAAGAGCCTGGGAGGCAAATCTTAGCAGTAAAAGTGAGGAAGGCATTGACTACCTCAGTCTTGTCTGTGTACTTTTCACAAGGTTCCCCGACACATTTAGCAACAGGTCCACATATTTCCTATTCTTCTTTTTGTTGCTGATATACCCATGGAAACCCTCCTTGTTGCCCTTCCTACTCCTCAGGAGATTAAACTCTTGGTGGACTTTTGTCTTTCCTATCCTCAACGCTATGTAACCAGACACTGACCTTGAGCATTACTGAGTGACCTCACCCTGCTTCCGCTTCTTATATATGTCTTTTTTTGTGGTTTAGTTTTGTGAGGAGCTCCTCATTCATCCATGCAGACCTCCTGCTGCCTTTGCTTTGTTTTCTGTGTTTTGGAATTGCTCATTCTCGGGCTTGGAGGAGACAATCCTTTAAAGTCAACCAGCTCTTCTGGACTCGTTTCCATGGACCTCTTCCAAGCAGATCCCTCAACAGGTCCAAATCTTATCTCCTGAAAACCAGCATTGTGAGCCTGCTATTTGTATCTTTGTCTTTTCTCAGGATCCTCAAAACCACATCTCATGATATATGAGCTGGCCAATATTCAGGTAGAGGGGTACTCTAAAGTGTCAGGTCATCAGTTCTGCCTTACAGATTAATATTTGAGATGCTGTAAGAGTAAAAACCCTTGAATTTTCCTACCCAAAGAAATATGGACTGCTGCCATGTACCTTCTGGGATGTTTATGATTATTTGTAATCCCATACTGAGGAGTGATAGATGAGAGTAGAACTCAGAATGTCTATGTGCATAGTCTAAATACTGCCACAGTTGTCAAAAAAAATGTTACCTGGAATGCATTGTAAGGTCTACCGTTGAGGAAAACCGCTTGAGGAGTTCCACTTCTACTACGTCATAAAAGTTTCATTTCTTTCTCTGTCCATTATCTTCATTTGCTCTACAATCCCTTTTATAATCTTCTTTTTCACCACTTCAATTGAATATTTTCCATGTGGTTTGATGTAGTAATTTGTATGTGATATTATAGTCTATGTTATATGAGATAGAAAATGATATTATTATGGTAGCCTTTTTTGGGCTTAACTTCTCTGAATGTCTACTTTTACTCAAGATCTAAATTTGTT
This sequence comes from Coracias cyanogaster, assembly GCA_033124195.1. NCBI lineage: Eukaryota > Metazoa > Chordata > Aves > Coraciiformes > Coraciidae > Coracias > Coracias cyanogaster. The sequence continues at coordinate 12,300 of JAVSBS010006150.1, forward strand.
TTGTCACCCAGGAATACTCTGTTTTCCCAGAACACAGTAAAGTTGACTCAAAGCTCATTAAAATCACTGCAAAGATGCCAACTGCCTTCAGGCCTCTATTGAACAATGAAATATTATAGAATACAAAGCTCCTAAAAACGTGTAAAATAAAGATTTAGGGTATAAGGACCAAAATTTTCATTAAATCTCAGCAGAAATACTACTGTTGAGCATATAAAAATTCAACCAGTCTTAAAAAATGCTCACTTGTAACAGTTCATAGGTTTATCAAAGTAAAATAAAAATAGTATTTATGTATCTCAAATGTGGCCTGCAGAGTCGAAGTAGCAGACACATATTATTCAGATTTTTTAAAGCCTTTGTATAAAATTGTGCCTGAAAATCATTCAGAGTCTGATCTAGAAATCCAAGAGGAGTTTTAACATTGTTCTATGTAGAAACCACAAGTAGCACAAACTGTAAGGTAAAAAAGAATCCAGTCCAGATTGCTGTTTTTGCATAGGCAGTTGAAAGATCTATAAAATCTCAATTTTCTTCCTTCACTTTATCAAGCATAGAGTTCAAGTAACCTTTTACATGGAAATGGGGTAGGTGCTCTGCATAGAAAGTAAGCTAATTCTAAAAGAATAAACCAAAACACATTTAACACTCATTAAGGTCCATCTGCAATGCTGGAGGTGAATTATCCCTTTCTCTCTCATTTTTGTATTTATACAATCCTAATATTACAGACAGTGTTTAAAGTATTTTCTTAAGATTCATTTAACAGGCTGAGGAAAACATTTATGTGCTATTTTTATTATGATATTTTGAGGCAACTGTGAACTACACATATTAACCTGTCTGGTTTTAGAAGATTTTTCTCATAGAGCATACAAAGATTTTGCTTTTTAGCAACTATGACTTTGGGACCTCTGTCCAAATTTCACACCAAAAATTTTTAGTATAAAGGTATTTCAATATGAGCTGCAGCCTAGCAGTTTTTTTGAGATTGTGGTGCGTCAACCCAAGCTGGATGTCAGGTGACCACCAAAGCTGCTCTATCCACTTGGCTGGACAGAGGAGAGAAAACAGGATGAAAAGCTCAGGAGTCAAGACAAGGACAGAGAGAGATCATTCACCAGTTACCATCACTGGAAAAACAGACGTGACTTGGGGAAATGACAAATAAAAACTGACATCTAAAACACCTTCCTCTCACCCCTCCCTTCTTTCCAGGCTTAATTTACTCCTGAATTCTCTACCTCCTCCCTGGCTACAGGGGTTATGGTCAATTCATCACACACTGTTTCTGCTGCTCCTTCCTCCCCAGGGGGAGGATTCCTTATGCTCTTTCTCTGCTCCAGCATGGAGTCCCTACTACAGAAGCCAGCTCTCCACAAACTTCTCCAATGTGAGTCCTTCCCACAGACTACAGTTCTTCACAAACTGCTGCAGCATGGGTCCCTTCCACAGGGTGTAGTCCTTCAGGAACCGACTGCTCTAGCATAGTTTCCCCACAGGGTCTCCTGTCCTGACAGCAAACCTGCTTCAGCATAGGCTCTTCTCTACATGGGTCCACAGGTCCTGCCAGAAACCTGCTCCAGTAGGGGCATCCCACAAGGTCACAGCCTCCTTCAGGCTCTGCTGTAGACCTCCATGGGCTGCAGGGGGACACCCTGATTCACCATGGTCTTCACTACAGGTGGCAGGGGAACCTCTCCTCCAGCAACTGGATCACCTCCTCCCCCTCCATCTTTACCAACCTTGGTGTCTGCAGAGTTATTTCTCTTGTATATTCTCACTCCTTTCTTTAGCTCTAACTGCAGGGTTTGGTTTTTTTCCCCCGCTTTTTAGGTATGTTATCACAGAAGCACTACCATTGTTGCTGATTGGCTCGACCTTGGCCAGTGGCAGCTCCGTCTTGGAGCTTCTGGGGAAGCTTCTAGCAGCTTCTCACAGAAGCTGCCTTTGTAGCCTTGCCACTACCAAAACCTTGCCACACAAATCCAGTACAGAAAGTTAAACTGAGTAATGCTTCAATTTTCTCTCCTTTGGTATTCTAGAACTTTCCATTGTCAAAGATATTACTGTATGAATTTAAAACATACTAGTTAGCTTTCTTTTGAAGGGGAAATCTTGAAGCCTTTTGGAAGCAACTTGGCTTTTTTGACTATGGATTCTTCTCTGGAAATAATACTTCCTTGGTGTACGTGGGAATTGTTTTTGTAAAATAATTTATATGGAGTCTTGTTCTATACAATGCTATAGAGCAATGAATTCCACTAATGGTTATGTTGCAATAAATACACTCACTTAATAAATCATAATGTTTACTAGAAATCATTGTGATTTTACTAAAATAATTAAGACAATAATTGATTCCATGCTAAGAAAGATTTTATTTTCTAGCAAGAATGTGCTTTTTTATATTTATCTACTTTAAAAATTGCTTTACTTGATAGTGTTATACTGTATATATAGAGTAAGAGATTTCTAAAAATCACAAAACTTTGGATGTTTGGTGCCTATTCTTACGTTGTCCAAATACTGAACATAAAAGTCAAATCATGCATGTTAGACAAGTGCTAGCAAGTAGTTAACATATGTATAGAATAAAACTGTGTTTGTGTATATATATATATACTTTTGGAAATATTGTTTATTTACAGTTTCATATGCCCTGTTTAGATATCTTTTAAGGACATGAAGTGACAGGCTGACACTGCAACTTTTTATAGAAGCACCGGCTGCAACTTTTACTCCAAGAGACAGTTTCAAATTTTCATTTTATAAGCTGATTTTCAAAGTCTGAATGAAGAGCTGCTGAGTTATCTAAGTTTTTAATAAAAATTATATGAAACATAAAGGTTGGGGATGACGTTATCTTTGCAGCATTGTATTGATTTGAGCTTATAGAGATAACCTTTAATGTTATTTATTAAAGATTTAATAAACCACTAGCTATCAATGGGCCTCTGAATATCTAGAAAGAAAAATAAAAAAAAGTTCCTGCTGAGTCAGAAAATAACTGAATTTGCTTTTCTAAACAAATAAGTAGGTAAACAAATAGAGAAAGAAGGAAACATTCTCAATTATATACTGAAACATCCTTTGAGAATTTTTTTAATTTCATCCTGACAATGACTTTTATGCAATGTATTTCATTCTTAGAATGAAATATTAGAAATGTACTAGGTATTGATGATTATTCACATTTTATGGTGCTGAGAACTAATACCTTTCAAAAATATTTTCTAATATTTTCCATTTGTTTAAGAAACAGATGCTGATGTCTTTACCTACGTGGATGTACTCCTCTTTCCATAGTTACTCCCACTGACATTAAAAGAGTACAATAATTTGTGAAGTAAGGCCTTAAACTGTATCATTAGATATACCATTATCTTATGCAGTAAAAATGTCTAAACTTATTAAAAGATTAAAACTCTAGCACTAACCTTCCATCTAAAGTTCTACCATGAAAGAAATGGAATACTGTCTCGATTGATTTACTTTCTTGGCTAAACAATTAAATGATTTTTTCAATTACTTTAACACACCAGTAAATAAAAGTGTAGTGGATTTTTAAACTTCAGGCATCAAAGAGATTGTTGTAACAGACACCACACCCCTCAGTGTGACTGACCACTCACAGCAAGCTTACCCAGTAGTGACCTTCATAACACATCCCAAAAGAAGCTCACATTTATTCTTGCTTCTGTAATATAAGTCCTAAACAATTTTACATTTTATTACAGAACTTTCAAATCTTAAATCTTAAAAATGTAAAATCTTATAACTTTTTCCTGCATTTAATTATACAAGATAACTAAGAGAATTTGAAGATTCAGACATGGGGTTCTTTTTTTATTTTCCCAGAATAGGAATTTAATTTATTCAATTGTTGAGAGTAGCCTTGAAGAGAAGGAATTGGAAATGTTGATTGACAAGAAGCTCAGCATGAGCTGGCAGTGTGCTCATGCAGCCTAGAGGGCCAACCTTATCCTGCAATGTATCAGGAGTGTGGCCAGCAGATCAGGGGAGGTGATTCTCCCCCTTTACTCTGCTCTTGTGAGACCCCACCTCAAACACTCTGTCAAGTTCTGGTGCACCCACCATAAAAGGGACATAGATCTATTGGAATGAGTCCAGAGGAGCACCACAAAGATAATCCAGGGGCTGGATCATCTCTGCTATGGGGATAGGCTGAAGGCACTAGGATAGTTCAGCCTGGAGGAGAGAAGGCTCCAGGGCGACATTATAACTGCCTTCCAATACCTGAAGGGAACCTACAGAAATGCTGGAGAGGGACTTTTCACAAGAGTGTCCAGTGACAGGACAAGTGGAAATGGTTTTAAATTGAAGGAGAGTAGATTTAGACTAGATTTTAGGAAGAAGCTCTTCAGTATGAGGGTGGAGAGACTCTGAAGTAGATTGCCCGGAGAGGTTCTGGATGCCCCCTCCCTGTAGTTTTAAAAGATTGCTGTTAGATCCCCTTCAAGACTTCCCTTTTCTAGGCCAAGCAATCCTAGCTCCCTCAGTCTCTTTCTTATCTGTGCCATTCAAAACTAAGAAATAATCTTTCATGAAATCAAGTGCATCTTAGCTTTGCTCAAATTATCCATGACAAGCTCAGAAAAACTTTGTACAGCTGCAAAATGTTTTATAAACAAGTGCTCTCCACAGTTTCCCTCTAAGGACTTGACCTATAGTCCACAGAAGTTAGTGGAACAACACCTAATGATTTCAAGAGTTTTACATCAAGCCAATGCCAAATCAATTGGAGCATTTCTCCTGTGAGGAGATTCTAAGAAAGCTGAAACTCTTTAGCTTGGTGGAGAGAAGGCTCAAGGGTGATCTTATCAGTGTACAAATATTTGAATGGAGCAAGACCAAGGCAGACTCTTTTCAGTGTCCAGTGACAAGACAAAGAGCAGTGAGCACAAACTGAAACACAGGTGGCTCCATCTGAACATCAGAAAACACCCCTACTGTGAGGGTAACTTTGTGTTGGCACAGGCTGCCCAGAGAGTTGGTGGTCTCACAGCTTGGAAATACTCAGAAGTAACCCATACACAGTCCTGGACTACTGGCTCTAGATGGCTCTTCTTGAGCTGGGTGATTGGATTGGAAGACCTCTGGAGGTCACTTTGTCTAGAAGCTGACCTCAACTATTCTCTAATTCTGTGATTCTGCAATTCTCTGATTACTTGATGGCATGCTTACCTATAAATAAGAAAGAATAAAATTGAAGTTTTATAAGGAAGATAAAATTCATTTTCAGTACATCTACCATGTAATCTTACTTTATCTTTTGAGAGAAAAGCTGAGAACTGAGAATAAACAGACTTGCGCTAAATTATATATATTCTTCTACAGTAATCTCTACAATAGTTGTTTCTTTCTTTTAATTGAATTTTTTCCCAGGAATGGTATTTTTTTCTTGACAAATACTTGAAAGAATATAATATATCATATTTTGAAGAAATTTTTGCAAGCATGACTTCTTTTAACATTCTTAAGCCTGCTAGCCTTTTAGTTTTAACTGTGCTTTTTACCTCATTTACCCATCCACTATTCACTGACTCTTGCATGACAGGAAAGTAAATGAACCAGTTTTTATTTAACTTCACAATTTCTATTTTTTCCTCCAAATAAAGTACTTCTGATTATGTGATTAGATAGAGCTTCAGGTTGTTCCATTTATTCTCATTAGGGATGCCTGACCTCTTTTTTTTTCTTTTTGTTTTAAACATTGTTTAATATTATATTATCTCTGTATACGCTCCTGAAGCTTATCAGTTCTTCTTTCTCCAGGCAGAGAATAACTAATGATATAACATTTAGAAAGCTTGAAAGTATTCTGAACTTCTAAATGTTACTTTTGGCCTCAAGCAGAAATGGAAAAGGTCATGTGACCTCCCTATCATTCAACATGATGTACTGTTCACATAGTTTCATTAATCTTTATTTGTTAATAGATGAAATATATATATTCAGAACTTTTTGATCAATATTTGGCTATAATAGATCATTTTTCATATTTCTACTGGAAAGTGGGTCACAGCTTGCAAAGAACATTATAGTGGTTTATCAGGTCAGTATATGGCAGACTGAATAACATAGGAAGGTGTTTTCCATGCTGTGTCTGTTGTGACATTTTAAAATTCAAAGGAGGAATTTCCTATAGGCATGATCTATTTTAAACAGTCTTCTGGAATTCCGATCTCTAGAATGGCCTATCTGTTTTCCTTTCTTATTGCTTAAAATCAAGGCTCTGCACTGTTGGCATTCGTTATTCCTTTTACATAGTAAATTAACTTTGACACAGTTCATGCCTCTGTTCTTCTAACAATGTTTAAGTTTACATCATTTCAGACATTTCTCAGCTAGTTGCACTACTTAATCCTAGTATAGGCTAAATGGTTCTTTGTTATCAAAAGGTGATCATTTAGGGATGATGCGTGACAAACAGATTGATTACCAGGGTTTTGAAATGTCATTTGCAACTTACATACATGAGTCCTGATTGTTTTGATTAATGTGCTGGATTTGCCTGTATTTGATTTATTTCTACAAATTAATCTTGGATATTAACTTAATAAAACTGCTATTACAGGCATTCTGTGATAGTCTTCAAACTTTGTCTTTTACTTTCTTAAAGCTTGTAATGTTACCTTGGCATGTAAAAGGGTAAGTAACGGGATTGACAATGTCACTTGGCAATGAGTAGAAAGCTTGTGACAGCTGTCAGAATTCCTCAAGTAGAGATGGCAGTGCTTCACATCCGCTGTACAGAGTTTTGTAGCTGTAGAACACTTAGGTCTACAGTGAAGTCTTGTCAGATGAATTCATTTTACACAAGGGAGTGACAATTCCACACTTCAGAGAAAGTAATAATTCTTACTAGGTTTTCTTGCACAAATGAGATGTCTTTTTAAAAAGATTTCATCTCATGATTAATTTATGGAGGTCCCTTTCTGAAACCTTCACCCCCAATAAGTTCTTCACATCAAAGTAAAACTTATCCTTACCCTGTCTACCACCCACATTTCTGCTTCATGCTGAACTGAACTTATAACCAGTATTCAAGAGATGAGATGAAAAAATATTAAAGCACTAAAGGATAAGGAAGTAGATATTGTTGGCATTCTAGTTCTCAAAAGAAAAGACAACATGATAGGCCAGATTACATAGATGAGAAACTGAGGTCTTTTAGCATACCCGTGAAGCAATATTGCAGTATGTAGTACACACGACACTTACAGCAACATGTCAGATGAGCCCTGTAAGATGAAGGTTGGGAAGGAAATGTGAATCTTAATGTTCTTTTCCCCAAAGTAGCAAATCAAGTGTGAAATTATATTTTCCACACTGGTGATCTGAAGTATAATTTAGGCCTGAGCCTCATATGCCCTACCAACTATATATCAAATTGCTCTCATAATATCTCTGCTAATTAAGTAATTGAAAAGAGAGTTATCTGTGTTTATTGATTTTGATAAGATTCAAGATGACAGATCGATACACATTCTGGAATATACTGGTGACTCAAAATATACCCAGCATATTTAGGAAAATCTGGATTGGCTACAGAAATGGTGGTATTAATAAACCATATAACTACATAACATGAAGAAAGAAGTATATTGTGTTCCATTTCAACAGAGATATAGAGCAAGTATAAAATCAGAAAGTTTAGGGGATTCTGATCAGTGTCAAATTTACTAGGATGATACATTAATAGCAAATGTTCTACATAACAATATACAAGTTATGGAAAAGTAAGAAACATTACAATCTAAAGCCAAGTCAAGTATAAACTGTCAAAATCTGTACCAAAGTGACCAAGTGACAGACCACATGATAGATTCCTATGATGCAGGAGTCGGATAAAACAGATGGAAGAAATGACAAAGGTAGTAAATGGAAAGCTATTATCTGAAAAATACTTTTGACAAATTTTGAATGTTGTTTTGTGATAGATACATTCACTATTTCATGCATTTGTGATTGATGACATATTACATGGAAAAAAAAACCTCTGGGGGAAAAGTTATGGCAAAGTGCTGTGTCCTGGTTCAGCCAGGATGGGGTTAATTTGGTGCAGCTGGGCTATTCTATATCATGCTGACATCATGCCCTGGTGCCAGCTCTGGTTTCTGGTGTGACTCATGTGGGTGCATTGGGGTGGCTCGGCTCTGCTCGGCTCCGCTCAGCTCCATCCATTTGTCCACATGGTATTTGTGTGTGCACACTGTTTTTCTCACTGTTGTCATTCCTGTTGTTATTGCGATTGTTTCCTGTGTGTCATTGTATTAAATTCCCCTTATCTCAACTCAAAAAAACATTTCAAAGTGTCTGTCCGGGAGGTGGGGGGGGGCAGCGGCAGCAGCCACGTGGCTCGGCTCCCGACAGGGACTGAACCTCCACAGGTTTTCCGCACCACCACATGCTGCCATAAAAGCAGTGCTGCTTGAAGTACTAGGTAAATATTAACAGATTTATGTGAATGACTGCATTTCAATATTGAGATAAAGAGAGTTTAATAGGCGAATCATAGAATCATAGAAGCATAGAATGGTTTGATTTGGAAGGGACCTTAAAGATCCTCTTGTTCCAACCCCCCTGCCCTGGCCAGGGACATGTTCCACAAGACCAGGTTGCTCAAAGCTCCATCCAACCTAGTCTTGAACACATCCAGTGTTGGGGTATCTACAATTTCCCTGTGTAATCTGTTCAAGTGCCTCACCAACCTCATAGTGAAAAATTTCTTTCTAATTTCTAATTGAAATCTACCCTCTTCCAGTTTAAAGCCATTACCACTCATCCTATCAGTACAAGCCCTCATAAAAAGTCCCTCCCCAGCTTTTTTGTAGGCCCTCCTCAGACTCTGGAAGGCCACTGTAAGGTCTTCCCAGAGCTTTCTCTTGTCCAGGCTGAACAAGCCCAACTTTCTCAACCTGTCCTCATAGGACAAGTGTTCCAGCCCTCTGATCTTCTTCGTAGGGCTCAGGTCCATGTCTTTCATATATTGGGGGCCCCAGAGCTGAATGCAGTACTCCAGGTAGGACCTCACAAGAATGGGGTAGAGGGGAAGAATCACCTCTCTCGACCTGCTAGGAGAAGAAAGAGGAAGGGGTTTGTTCATAGTTAGAATATTAGTCTTCCCAAGTAACTGTTATGCACGATGAAGCCCTATTTCCCAGGAAGTGGCTAAACTTCTACCTGCTGGTGGGAAGTAGTGAACAAGTATCTTATTTTGCTTTGCTTGTGCACACATTTTCCATTCACAGGAACAAGTGGTCTAGGAGTGTAGAGGAATTTCTCATAAAGTGTGAGCAATCCAGCCTTGGCAGTTGAGTTTTTGCAGCTGTGCCTTTGAAGCTGGGTTCTGCAGATAAGACCTGAATC
>JAVSBS010006152.1:0-12400 GCA_033124195.1 Coracias cyanogaster
TCTAGTGGCTAGAGAGATGTTAGGATGAAGGTTGGACTTGATGATCCTGGTGGTCCTTTCCAACCATAGTGATTCTACGATTCAGGTGTGAGACCCAGCAAATCATAGACTAGACTCTATCCAGCATCCATTGAGTGGCACAGAGGATGAACCTTGCCCTGTAAAAGGATGCAGAAATCTCCTTCCTCACCACTTGGTTTTCCTCCTGTTCCTTTTTGAATCCAGGCATGTACCAGATATAATCTGGTCTAGCAGTTAATGAAAGAAATCTCAAACTGGGTGTTTGGAACAGCACACTGGAGTCTTCTTAGCATTAATGAACTTTGGACCCAAAACCAAAGGAATTTCAGAAAGAGCACAAGCAGCTTCATACTTTTAAAGAAGGATACTTTGGAAAAGCCAAACTTAATGGTCAATGTGTAACTTGGCAAAAATTAGCAAGAAAAAATGGAATCGGTAATTAAATCTACAAAACTGTCACTCATTTAAGTTGATGTAGTACATGACTGTGTATAAATTAATTTCATTTCAAGATACGATGATATGAAGAAACTAAAAAAATTATGAAAATAATACATTTAGTGAGTAGACTTCATCTAATTAGTGAATTTTCTGAGAACATACAGTACTTGTTTTGAATTTGCTTAGTTCTTTACATTTCTTAAAATAAAAAATTCCCACCTTGTGGATTATTTAGTCACCGACAATTCCTTATTATGGCTCTGATTTTATACCTAAACATAGTGACGAGCATTGTTTCTTTCTTATAGCTAACCTTTATAAACCCTAATGGGCTTTCACTCAAATCAATTTTATTTAGTCACCAATTTGTCATTAACAAAATCTTGGGTGCTCGTCAACATGAACCTTGATTTTTTTAAACACTTCCAAAAAAAATTAGAAAGGGTTGCAAACGTAGTCAACAAAAATTTTTTGTTAGAAATTTTTTTCATATTGATTCATTTTTTATTCATTATTTTGTTCTATTCATTTTTATTTATTCATGTTTCACTCATTTCTAATATATAACTACCCAGCAGCTGTACTCCTGTAATTTGTCCGTTTGGGAAAGCTGTGTAATACAAATTATTTCCTCTTTTCTTCTGCGTACTTAAAATGTAAGGGATTATTGCAACGATACCTTCACCTTCGTAACTTTATATTTTCCCCTTGTTTCTGTGCATCTCTTATCCTTGCCAAAAAAAATTCCGGCAGTGATGCAAAATAGACAGCACCTGTCTAGTTCTGATCTTGCCTGAGATGGAAGTTTCTCTTTATTTAGAATTTCTGCAGAAAAAGGTTATTGAGACTGAAAGTTGCACAGTTGAGGCTGGCAGCACCGAGAAATAATCTGAAACTATTGAAATACAGACATGTGGATTTTTACAATGTCTTAAAACTTTATCCCAAAGAAATCACTGACCTCCTAAAACACAAATGTAATGATCACAGAGCAGGTTTTCACATTTCTCTTCTCTCCCAATGTCTTGTAAACTTCTAAGTGAAGGACCAAACAGATCTATACACTCTAGTAAAAGGTACTAAGTGAGAGCCTACAGTCTCTGGAGACTATGGTAGAAAGCATTGCGGTCTTCAGAACATGAGAGACTAGAAGAGCATGATGCTTTTCAATAAAATGAAATTATCTCTATATATAGACTGACCGGTACTGGAAAGACTCAATAGTTTCTGGAAACAACAGCAGCTAACCACAACCTACTGGCACAGGCATGATTTATTTTCAAATTCTTCTTGTTATATCTTTCTTTGTCAGTTTGCCATTTCCGTTATTAAATACACCCACTTGTAACATCCTGGACAGTCTGCTAGGTGGAAGATTATTTCGTAGAATCATGGAGTCATAGAAAGCATTGGGTTGGAAGGGACCTTCCAAGGTCATCTAGTCCAGCCCTCCTGCAGTCAGCAGGGACATCTCTGACTAGGTCAGGTTGCTCAGAGCCCCATCAAGCCTGACATTGAAAGTCTCCAGGGATGAGGCCTCCACCACCTCTCTGGGCAACCTGTGCCAGTGTTGCACCACCCTCAGAGTAAAGAACTTCTTCCTAATGTCTAAGCTAAATCTACCCTGTTCCAGTTTAAAACCATTGCCCTTCATCCTATCACTACATGTCCTTGTAGACAGTCCCTCCCCAGCTTGTAGGCCCCACTGTGGTTCCTAATCATTGGGTATGGTATGAAGGAAGCTGATCCTTAAGGAGGCTTTCTTAGATTCTGTTCACGGGTAACTCAATATAAATTTTATTAAGGGTAGCAGGTTTGTGCTCCTCATCTCCTTCTATTGCTAGGAGCATTTATACAAAGCATGACAATATTAGTAACATTATTTCACGTTTGTACAGTATTTTCCATCTGAGCTGTTTCAAAGCATTTACGAAAAATATTTAGCGTGCGGTAGATCTGTGAGGAGACTTCTGATTTCCAGTCTTCTCTCTGCACAGTTGGGGGCCATCTTTCTCATCTGTCCTGTAAGCTGCTGGAGTTCATTATCACCAGTTAAATATAGCTCATCATACAGCTCAGCTTCTTGTAAACAGACAGAATCATGCCAAACTCATATAATTTAGGTCAATTTATGCCAATAAATTCGGTTGATATAATAATTACCCAGGCTGCAGTTTTTATAACCTAAAGAAACTATTGCTGCTTAAGAATGTCTCCAAAAGGGAGCTGACTCCCTTCTTCCACCATCCTCCTGTCCCCTCTTTCTGTATTTGCTTCATTGTTAGAAACTTTCCTGATCTCTGAGATGGAGTATTGGACAAGGTCCCCTGCCTGGGTGAAGCTCTCCTTTTAAGAACAGTGAGATGTAGTCTACGCTCTTCTTCTTGACTTAGAAACACAGAATAATGTAGGTAGTAAGAGTCCTTGGATCCAAGGTCCTGCTCAAAGCAGGTCTAGCTCCAAAGTTACCCTGTACTGCCCATGGCCTTGACCAGCTGAGTATTTAATATCTCCAAGGACACATGTTGGAATCATAGAATCATATAGCTTGGAAAACACCTATAAGATCATCAAGCCCAATGGTTAATGCAGCACTGCCAGGTCACCACTAAACCGTGTCCTTCAGCGCCACATCTACAGGTGTTTTAAATAGCTCCAGGGAGCCACTAGTTGCACTTGGGACCACACTCAGCAGTTCAGCCAGTTTTTGACCCACTTTATAGTTCACCCATCCAGCTCACGTCTTCTCTCCAAAGAAACCACTAGCAAGAAACTCATTCCTTACAGGTTTAGAGCTGGATTGTAATTATTCTTTTACCAGCTCTAGCTTTACTAACCTGGCAGATTTTAAAAATCAGGTAAAGCAGGTACAGAAAATTAAGTTTAGTGACAAAATCTGCTTTCATTTTCTCCTCCCTTTTGCATTTTTTAATGAGTGAGTGTTCTAACTATGGGAAACTGTGGGCAAAACACAGCTCACCATCACTACCTGTGAGGGAGACACTGCTCCTGTGCTGTCATAGAATTGTTTTGTTGGAAAAGACCTTTAGTGTCATTGAGTCCAACCATTCCCCCAGTACTGCTAGAACACCTCTAAACCGTGTCCCTCAGCACCACATCTCCACGGCTTGGAAACCCCTCCAGAGAGGAGGACTCCACCACTGCTTTGCCCAGCCTGGGCCAGCCCTTCACAACCCTTTCAGGAAAGAGCTGAAGAGCTCTCAAATCCAGCCATGGTAGAGATGCTCTTCAGGAAGAGATCAGCAGATAAGCTGCCTACAGGCATTGCCACCCAGAGCTGGGGTTTCACCTTCTGCCTGCTTGTTTCTCACCCCTCTGTAGTTACACCACAAGTGATTATTAGGTGAAGTGATCCTCTTCTGAAGTGCTGTAAGTATTTCACTTCGTTAGGCTTTGAAAGATGAAGATGACAAATCAAAGCCCTTCTATCTCTCAGATATGACAGGGTTCTTCTTTACAGAGAGCACTTCCCTTCCGGATTACAGGTTTTTTAGAATAAGTATAGATGACTCTGCTCCTTTCACTGGAACAAAGTGATTTTTTTCTCCATTTTTATCCTCCCTAAACAAAAGGCTTGTTTCAGTTGTACTGGGTATCAAAATTACCATGAAAACATGATCTGAAGTGGTGTTTAATTGTTTCTTCATTTGCAGATCAGTTTTCGACAGACGTGCCCAAAGGCAAAATAGATTCACATCCCCCAAAAACCTTCTAGCAGCCAAAATCTATAAACAGCTTATACAACGCGCAAATTACTATTTCAACAAACTAGGAAGGCTTAAAATAAATCCCTGAAAAGTGAGGTAAGTAACTGAAATTGTGAACGGGGAACACGTTCAGCAACAGGGAAAACTGGACAGCCATTTAATAAATTTCTTTTTAATTGCATTCACTCTGGTAAAGGAGATATTTCAAAATGAACAAAATGTGGGTTGGTTTCTCGAAATGTTGCACCAAAGTCAAAACAACTACATTGACTTTTTTCTAGACACCATGAAAGCTCAGCTGTGCCATGAAGGTAAGAAATGGGAACCTAGATACCACCCCATGATCTCTATCCTTTGTACACTTTCAAATTACAAAGGAGCTTAGGGACAAGCTGGGTTGTACATATACAGAGCTCCATTGCCTGAAACTGAGCTCTGACTGCTGTGGTAGCATATCCTTTAGGCTTTATTCCTGTGAGCTTTGTTAGAGCCGAAACATTTCATATTTCACAACAGAACTGTAGCTCTAGGGAGAACATTCAGGGTTTAAAGTTTAGATTTATTTTTTTTTTCGGTATCAGGAAACTGGGTGTTATGAAGAATCTGATTAAAATAGCACGTGAATCATTAGGTCTTATGTGCAGAGAGAATCTGTTTCACATAGGCAGCTGGAGGTCCTCAGGGACACATTGCTGGCCTTAACTGTCCATAAAGAAGCATTAAATAATCTGTTCTTAGAATTTAGTGCAAGGATCCAGCCATGAAGGCTTTTCATCTTCCCTTTTACTTTATTTATGCAGTTTAACTAATCTGAGGAGCAGAAAAAACCCACTCACCAGCCTGAGCCCCACTGCTGGGCTGCAGCTTGGAGCTGGCTCGATGTGTACCCAGAAGACTGTAAAGCCTCTTTACTCCATCGACTGGTAAGATCCCAATTCTTTGGCTGAAGGAAAAAGAATGTCCCTTCTTGTGGTTAAGGGATGCAGGTATGTGAGTCAGATTTGTAGCCTATTCACCAGTCTGGCATGATTTCAAACCCATCACAAGTACTTACCAAAGGGAAAATAAAACCCACCAGAGGGTGGTGGATCACTGGAACAGGTTGCCTGGAGAGGTGGTGGAGGCCCCATCCCTCAAGACGTTCAAGATGAGGCTTGATGGGGCTCTGAGCAACCTGACCTTGTTAGAGATGTCCCTGCTTCTTGTAGTGGGGTTGGACTAGATGACCTTTGGAGTTCCTTTCCAACCCAATACTTTCTATGGTTCTATGATTCTATGAATCTGATCTCATCACATTCAGAAAAGCTTTTGGTCCAATGAAAAGTAACATTTGCTGAACAAATGCAATACTAATAATAGTTATCTGATTGTTATCAGCATGTTTAAATCTCTACATCTGCTGTTCACTAATGCATGAGACACCAGGTATTAATATTTTTCTTATGTGATTATCTAATGTCCTGTTGCTGAAGAAAAGAAACACTGCAGTACCTCAGCAGAGAGTTTTCTATTTCAAGCAGTAGCTATGTTTTAACTACAGCTGTGTAGCAGTAAACCAAAACATAACACTCAGAAAAGATCAAAGTTAAATCTAGGGATGCACCTGTACAAAATGAAACACAAGCGGATACTCTCTCATGGGTTATGAAAAGATATACTTGCCAGTTATGCTAACACAGCTTAAAGCATTTAAAGGCGTGTCTTCAAGATTTAGCGTGCATGACTCTCAGTTTATACTCCCTAGTATTTTTAAAAAATAGTATTATCTATTTATGTTTAAATACTGAAATGTGTTTCTTTAAGGTTGCTAGTACAAAGTCCTACTGAAGCTCTTTAATCCATTTCAGCTTGAGCAAACATTCTCCGCAGTATTTCAGCTGAAGGCTCCCTGTTTGTCTTAATTTACTGTGCATAAATTTGGTTCTGCAATTAGCACACAGGCCCCTCAAGCCAGAAATACCCTAAATTATCGCTACGCTGCATTTTGGGATGTAACTTAATTACTAAATCTAAGCACTATAACTCTGAACAAGAAGGTTATTTTAAGTGTCAGGCACCTTGCAAGACGAGAGCTGGAACTTGCCGTTGGAAGAATGATGATCTTTACTCGCTTCACTTATGAGGCCTACTTCAAGCAATGTAAGGTCATATATAAAATTCAAAAATTGGGAGATAAGACAGCTTGCTTTTAGGAAAACCACCTTTACATAAAAGCCTATTGAAGCACGTATTTCAATGAAGAATACTAGGCCTGTTACTTTAAACTATTCCAGACAAGCACAGAACCATTTTTCACTACTGTTGTGACTGCTTGGAGGAGTCAGAAAGAAATATGGCGTGGATTTTGTGCTTTCCTCGGCCTGTGGGTGTGCAGATAGACAGAGTCATTGCGTAGTTGTTTTATGTGAGCAGCACCGGGTACAAACACAGCAGATATGGCTGGTGTTAGCTGGAGGACATCTGGTTACTGTGCTGAAAGCCAGAGGTTTTCCACCAACCCCTGGAGTGATGTACAAAAGCAAGTCAGACAGCAGGCTTGGAGATTATAGAATCATAGAATGGTTTGGGTTGGAAGGGACCTCAAACATCATCTCGTTCCAACTGCCCTGCCATGGCAGGGACACCTCACAGTAGACCAGGCTGCTCAAGGCCCCATCCAACCTGGCCTTGAACACCTCCAGGGATGAAGCATCCACAACTTCTCTGAGCAACCTGTGCCAGTGTCTCACCACCCTCAGGGTAAAGAATTTCCTTCTAATTTCCAACCTAAATCTCTCCTCTTCCAGTTGGAACCCATTACCCCTCATCCTATCACTACAGGTCTTTGTGCAACCCAACATGCTCTGTCATGTGTAAGAACCACAAGTATTCCAAAGCTCTGTGTCAGATAATGGCAAAATTAGGTAGAAGCACAGAATCCCAGAGTCCCAGCACGGTCACTCACATATTTAGTGACATATTTAGTGATATTTCCTGGAGTTTTGTAACACGGATGTATTTGCCAGCTGTAAATTTGCTACCTAACAAATCACTTCCTTTCCAGAGCATGCAAAATTACACAAAGCAGGATGAAATATATGAAAAATAACACTCATTTCTGAAAGGAGCCTTGTGGCGGTCCAGTATTATTTAGAGTGGTTGGAACAGACACATGGTTAGATATCAAAGTGTGTAGAATTTGATGTGAAGTTTCATGTTTTTCCTGAAGAGTTATACCAATGAAATTAGAGAAGGTTCCAGACTGAAAAAAAAGAATCTCAAATAAGAGAGCATTTTGCTGAACTATGAAAATATCAGAGACACTTCCACTCCCAAGTCCATTCCAAAGACATGTTGACATTGACGTAGAATTTTAAATGATCTAAACTTTTGGTCAAAATATATTTCAACAGTTGAACTAGTCATTCTCTACAGTACAGAAAAATGACCATTTCTTCATTTTCTTCCTGGCTTTCCAGACAGATGAAGTTAACCTTGCCACTAACAAGGGTTTAGCTGGAGGAACAGGTCCAGGCTGGGGTACTAAATGTCAGGAATGATGTTGATCAATCAGAGCACACTGAGAAAGATCAGAATAACAAAGCCTAGAATAATGACTTTTGAAAAATTATAGGTTGAGGAGAGGTTATTTAGCCTGATGGAGAAAAGACCACCGAGAACATATTAATAGTTTTGAAATACTTGAAAATCTGCTTCCTGTGTGGAGAGTGCATGGTGTGCTCAAGAAGCGATGCGCTTAAATAACAGATTCAGTTTAGATATTAGTAAAACTGATGAAAGTAGTGGAGTTCTGAAGCTGATCGTCTGTGGAGATTGTGCGGTCTCTGCTAACAGTTGTCTTTAAGAAACAGTAAGACAAATACTGTTAGGAGGGTCATCCATCTTGTTTTCAGGCATGAAGTTGGGATCAGATTTTTGAGACACTTCCCAGTTCTGCGATTTCCTGCTCCTGAGTTCTGATTCTTATTAATGATGATGGTTTTTCTGTCTCATTCCATGACCACCCATTTCTTCAGTTAGCTCTTGAAAGGGATCTTATTTACCTCTAATACTTTTTTTTAACCATCTATCATTTCTTCCATTTCCTGATGTACTGAGCAATGTACTGTCATTTGGTTTTCTGCCTTTGCCTCTGATGCTAGTCAAAAGTCACGCTTAGAGTTTCTAATTTGCCATTCGTTTTATTTTCCTGTGACTACAATACTGCCAGAATACAGTGTAATGTCCCATCGTGTGTAATGATTCTTCTAATGGTTCAGGTTTGAAATGGAATAATTTTCCTAGACTAATCACCTCATCAAAGTATCATAATGGAAACCTCAAGTGGTCTCTGTAGCCTTGAATTCAAAGCATTACACCAATCTGAATCTCACAATTGACCTTCTAATGGCTCTGTAGCAGAAGCCTCAACAACGTTCAATTGAGATAATGTTGCCAATGCATATTCATATATCTCCCATTATAACACTAATGCAGCCACGTCTCCACAAAGTTTCCCTGATGCTTTCCTGAGACTCTTGTTGTCATGTGAACACCACTCTTATGTGAGCAAGGACTGCATTAAAGTGACAAATATAACTATTCTCCAAGGTTGCACGTCAGAATAGGAACAGCCATTGGACAAGAGGAAACGGCCTCAAGTTGCACCAAGGGAGGTTTAGGTTGGACATGAGGAACAATTTCTTCCCCACAAGGGTTGTGAAGGCCTGTCCCAGGCTGGGCAGGGCAGTGGTGGAGTCCCCATCCCTGGAGGGGTTTCCAAGCCTTGGAGAAGTGGTGCTGAGGGACATGGTTTACTAGTGACTTGGCAGTGCTGGGTGAACAGTTGGACTTGATGATCTTAAAGTTCTCTTCTAACCAAAACTATTCTATGATAAAATGGATGTCTGTGCAATGTTTCTTTTTTAAACTGAGCAATGATGCTCCATGCAAGTTCAGCAAATACGAAACTCACCTTGACCTTCAGTTCTTAGGTTGTAATTGGGGAAATGCTCAGCTGGCTGATGTGATTCCTATCTCCTTTGCTAATGTTTATCATAGAATCATAGAAAGTTTTGGGTTGGAAGGGATCTTTAAAGGTCATCTAGTCCAACCATCTAGTTTATATCTGGTTTATTTCTTAATTTAGATTTACTGTCTCTTAGGTAGCCTTTGCTTTGAGAGAAACCATGGTTTTGTTTTCAGACAAAAAGAAACTTCCTGATCTGCTTCTTCATAAGTAAAAGAAGATGTAAGATTTTGCTCATGATAGGGGATGCAGTATTTAAGTAGAAGACAAATACTGTGGGTGAATACATTGAGCTGGAGAGTGCTCTGTTATCACAAAAATGATATCGTGCTGGTGCTGCCTGAACAAACTTAAAGCTTGTTGGGGACAATTAATTCATTGCAACACAGAATGTCAGAAAATTGTTCTCTCTTTCAAGGAATAATGTTTAAAAAATCTCTCAGGAAGTGCAGCTGTCTTATAAAGTACAATTCTGCCCCAATTAAAATAAAAGAGTGACTAAAGCTGGGGCCATTAAGCCGCGCTAATGATTTCTTTGCAAACCCAAGCTCTCCAAAGCCTTCAGAAGAACTCTCTGGGTCAGTTTGTATTGACAAAATAATAATTCAGGTATTAAAACGCTTCACGTAACTCTGAAACCTGAGAAACCTTACAGGAAACTGTGAAGAAATAAAAGTATAATTTCATCATTGCTCTATACTTGTGGTCGGATATTTCCCTGGGCCTTTTATCAGAGGCAGAATCAGAGAAAGTCGGGTTTTTAAAGCTGTAACAGGTTCTTAAAGCAGTGAAATGTTTCCTTTTTGTCAGTTCTAACTGGCGGTGAAGCATTTGCTGTGTATTCACAATGGTAACATGCAGGAGAAGATGGGCTGCTCTCCAGCCTGCCCTTGGGTCTTTGTGAGCCTGACAGAGAAATACACTGAAATATAGCATTAATATAAGGGGAAAATCAGGAGTGATAACTAGTTCTGGTAATGCCTGTATAATTCAGGTAGTAAAGCACAACAATAAGATAACGCTTCTAGGGTGGTAAAACAATCTAGACAATGTTTTCATTGATGGATTAAATAGATTGCCATATGAACATAGACATTAAAAAAAAAAAAAAAAGAAAAAGTAGAAATAAAGCCACAGTTCATATGTGATTTTTATTTAACTTTCTTCTAAAACCACAGAAGGTGAATATATCAGGGAAAGGATAAACTAAATCTCCATCTCTTTAAATTCTGCGGCTTAAAAGCGAGCTTTTCTTACGAGAATGTGAATATTAATATACAAAGAACAGCATTTTTTAAATGACAAAGACAAAGAAGCTCTGAGAAAATGTCTATTAAATTTCACGGTTTCCTAAATGGTCTTAACTCTCTTCTCTTTATATTTATCTATTGCCTAGTAAGATCTCAAGCTCTGACTCGGGCTACCAGCAAAGTTTGTTTTGCAATAATTCAAGGAATTTTGAGGACAGATCTGGTTGCAAGGTCAGAGTAGAGGTTTTCTCTTCCCAGGTAGAGCAATATCCTTTTGGTAGTCTAGGAAGACCACACATACCATACAAATAGAAATAATGAAAACTTATGTTTAAATATGTATTGTATTATGTTAATAAAATATAAACATTTTTATAAGTAATTTGACTAGTCCATTTCAATTTAATCCGTGGTTTTGCAACTCTATCATTAAAGAGGGCAATCTTCTTCTTCTCCTTAATCCCAAATTATATTCTTTCTTACGAGTTACAGACTTCCTTCCTCTCCTCTACCCATGACCCAGACGACGATTAAACATTTATTTTCTGAATTTACAAATCCCCACAGCTCCTTGTTGTTTAGCATTAAAGCCTAGGTCTGGATCAGTCAGAATATTTGCACTCTGTTTTTTCTTTTGAGTCTTGAGTTGTAGGGTCTGAGATATCCACATTTATTTTTCACTGCTCTGTGGAGAAGAACACATCCTCCTTTGGTCATATCTCAGAGAGTTCACAAGATTCTGAGTAGCATCTCCTACCTACTGAAATGTCTCTTAATCCACAGTCTCTCAAATGCTGCAGAATCAAGATTTCTCATAAAATAGATTAAATTTAGTCCTCCTTTTGCCTCCCAGCCCCATGGTCAGGCCTAAACCCCTGGCCCATTTAGCTGCAGTTCTGCTTTTCAGCTCTTAGCACCTACTGCTATATTATCTCAGTACTTTCTCCTTTGTCGTGTGTTGACTTTGGTGAGTGAACATGACCATGAACTGCTCTCTGGACAGTGACTATATTTTCTTGTATTCATCGATACAAAGCACTGCAAACCTTTGCTTCCTGGAAACTAAGGCAGTATAAACAGTATCTCCAGGAACTTGTGTGTTTGCTTATTATCAGGGGAAAGGCGAAGAAGAGCCACAAAGAGATGACAGAGAAGGAATTTCCTTGAATAATTCATTGACATTTCTGTAAAGCAATTTACCACCTTGGCAGTCAGTCCAGTTGCTTATTCAAGGAAGACTCTTTGACCTATTCTATTTCTAGGCATTCTTACAGTTCTAGTAATTACTACAACCACCTCTCTGCAAATTTGTAAGGTTGTAAAGAGACTGGACTCCTTACAAAACAATGATATTCTTGTTAACACCATACTTGAATAATTTCTCTCCTCTTCCCTAACCTTACTTCAATGGCCATCGTCTCCTGAGAGGTCTGCTGATATGGTTTTCTTTGATGAAATTAAGATAGCATGGATGGCTTTTCATCCAAAGGTTTTTAGGAG
This sequence comes from Coracias cyanogaster, assembly GCA_033124195.1. Lineage (NCBI taxonomy): Eukaryota > Metazoa > Chordata > Aves > Coraciiformes > Coraciidae > Coracias > Coracias cyanogaster. Next base: position 11,949 of record JAVSBS010006152.1, read on the forward strand.
ATTGAAGGTATCAATGTAATAAAAAATATGCTCTTATCAAAGAGTATCCTTTATGGAAGACTTGTTTTAATAAAAGCAAATCTTTAAATGTTTCAGCTCTGTGTTCGTCACTTTCTAAGTGGATGTACTTGTAATCTGTTAGGGTAACATTGTCTACCTGGGATCATTTGGCTAACGTAATTTAAAGAGGGCTCTGGTTTGAAAATCTGCAGAAACATTTGAACAGGCAGGAAAATTCCTTCTTTGGAAACCATTAACATGAAGCTTTTGGATGAGGAATATCATGAAAAGTTCCCATTCTCTCAAATAAAGAAAAATACAAAACAAACATATAAAATAAAGCACTAGCTGAACAAAAATTCCTCATGAATACTCTTATTTTTTAAAAAAAGTTCTTATCTTGGAAAGAAAACCAAACTGGAATAGAGTTTTGTGTCACTCAATCTCAAACA
>JAVSBS010006153.1:0-11280 GCA_033124195.1 Coracias cyanogaster
AAATGTTTGCATACATTCATTGCTGCAAGGGTAGGCAAAGAAAAGAAGTCCTTGAGAAGGTTTTGGGCCAAGCACTGCAGAAGCATGTCACATAACAGAGAATAATCTGGAGAATCTGAACTGAGTGGGCTGCTGTGTGGGTTCATGTCACTATCTGTCTGCCCTTGTGTGATTTTGGCCTGTCAATGGTGCATACATTTTACTTTTTTTCCCCCTTTTTGTAAACATCCTTGGAACAGGGCTCTGTGGCATGGTCCAGGGCAGCTGCCAGGGCCAGCAAGAGCTAGTGGGCAGATGGGTGGCAGGGCTGGGCAAGAGCTTGTTCCAGGACAGGGACTGTAGGATCCCCACAAAGCTGTGCCCCAACTGTGTGGTCCAGGGACAGGAGCAGCAGCCACCTCCCTGCTGCTCCTGCCTACACTCATTTTGCATTTTGCTTTTTGCATTTTTGCTTTTTGCCTGGCACACGGCAAAGCCCTCTCACCTGCAGGTCAGGAGGACATTGTCTTCCAGCAGCCTGCTGCATGCATGCCTGAGGTACAGCAACAGGACTAGTCAGAGTAGAAAGCTTGAATGGCACAAGGAGCATCAGGAAGAGTCCTCTGAATCCATAGGAGACACCCCCAACAACTGGCCCACCTCACCAGTCCCCAGGCCTCCCTTGTCACATTACAAAGTGCCACCTCGAGGTAGCTGCTGAAGCCATGAGCACCAGTCTGCCATATGATGCACTTTGCAGTAAAATGACCCTCCTGCTTACAAATCTTTCAGGGCATTAAAATGGGCTTAAAACCTACTGCATTTCTTGCTTTAGCTTGGAGATGACTCAGAGCTGGGTTTGACTGGCAGCTTAGCCACTGCTCACAGTTGAAGTTCTTTGGGATGGATGATGAATCCCTGCCTTCTTCAGTCCCTCTTCACCCTGCTGCCTTTGGGACAGGCTGAGCCTCAAGGCTTTAGCTCCGAGCTGCAGCCAGTGGAGCTCTCAGCACACAAACCTCAGCATCAGAGTCAGAGCCACGTTCAGCAGAAGTACCTCAGCTTCAGAAAAGAAAGGCTTTTATTTTGGGGGAAGGAGGGGAGAGGACAAGAATGATTTCCAACATACTAATAAAAACCCTAAAGTAAATAACAAAGCATTCCTCCAGAGTGTAGCTCTTTGAACTTTTCCCAGGATGTCTTTAAAGAGATCCCTGTAAAATAATAGGATGTTCTTTCCCCACAGGCGTAAGTTAAAATAAAAACATTTCATTTTCTCCACTTGAAGTTATTATAGAATTACCTGCTCTTGGGATTACATGGAAGACCTTTGGAAAATCATTCTCCTGGGCTGCATCACGTGAGGTGTGCGACAGCCACACAGGTCCACAGTTTTGTATAGCGGGGGGGGTGATGGTTCAGCGCTCAGTCTTGCCTGCCTGGCTCTAGAGGGGAAAGCATATGTTGGACTGGGGTTATATTTAAACCTTTACATCATCAGCAGTGAAACTGCTTCTGTTCTTTAACTTAAACCCTTTAAAATAAAAGTGAGGCTGTAGTACGACCTATATTGTTTGCCACAATCTGACTCAGCCAATTTTTTTTTTTTCTAGTTGAAGTACTTTGTTGCAGGAATTAACAGGTATCTAATTACTACCAAGCTTGTTTTAATGTTACAACACAAACATACCCACATAGGAAGCAGAGATCTTCCTCTGTGTGCATCCTCCTCTGTCTACCTGGAAGAGAAGTCTGGCTCTTGACTGGTGGCGTGGAGCACCTCAGGGAAGGTGCTGAGCCCTGTTGGCTGGGGAAAGGCGTGCTGCTGTTGTCTGAGACCTTGGAGAGTTGAGCCTAAGGCAGAACAATACATTGCGATGTTTTCATTGACTTCAGTAGCCTCTCGATTAGATTGCCATTCCCTCCATAGACTTGAGGACCAGAGTAATAAAGGTAATGAAGGATGAGTAATAAAGGCAAGCGCAGACCCTCAGCCATCCCAGTCCCTCTGATGTGCCAGTTCATTGAACCTATTTTCTGTTCTGGTCTCATCTTGGCTAGCATTTGATTTTGAGCCTCCACAGGTGGGTGGATCGGGCAGCTCCCTGCTCGAAGTACTGCTTCAGCTGTGTGGAAAATATAGTGCCAGGCTATATGTTCATTAATAAGCTGATTTTGTAAGGAGATGGAGCACTGTGTCTGAGCTCTTGTGGCAAGGCTAGCTAATGATATTGGACAGCAAGCCACTGTCACTTTTGCTAAATCTGTCATATTGCAAGTAAGCGGCTTACAGCATGCAGTTGAGGTGGGCAGAGTGACAGTCTAATCCACCTTAGGGCTCTACCCAAAGTCAAATTTGGAGGCTGCTTGTCTCAAGAACACAGTTGTCCCTTGGAAATCTTTGTCCCAGAGGCACTTAGAGAGCTAAGGAGCAGAACAGTCACCAGCTTTTCTGCATTAACTCCATGTCAGCTGAAGGCCTTGTTAGACCCTCATCCCAGAGTGATGATAAAACAGGACTTCTGAGGAACAGGAGTGACACAGAATTTGTCAGAAAACATATCCTTGTACATTGCTTAGCAGTGCAGCACAGATTGGAAAGCAACCTGAGGAGCTGGAAGAGAGCCTTATATAGAAAAGGGGAATGCTGTGAGACCCAGTCATCAGTACAGGACTCTCAGCAAAGCTTTTATGGGTGGGAGCTGTATCAAGTGGCACACAAAGAGTCACAGAATTGCTATGGTTGGAAAAGAACTTTAAGATCATGAAGTCCAGCTGTTAAGAGGCTCTTGACTATCTCTTTCTGTTCCCTGTGTATCAAGATGACAATCATTGACTGAGAGACCTTGCTAGGACCTCACCTGCACCAGTGCAAGTGCAGCCTATGTGCTTTGCATCTGTGTGATGGGTTTGTGGAGGGAGGAAGGTGTGAACACCTGCTTCTGCTGATACCTTCCTGCACCACCTCCTGCTGGCATTCAGCCCTGGGTTGTCTTCTCTGTTGCAACACTGGGCATGACTGTCCCTTCATGTTTCTGTGGTAGGAAAACAGTAGTTTTCTCCCAGCTTTCTCCCTGTCTTTTTACAAGTGAGACTTCACCTGTGCATCACAAGACACAACACATTTTTCAGAAATGATCCCTGCTTTGGCCCTCATTTGGCCAAAGTGCATAGCAGATCCTTGAATCTGAGAAGATAAATAATCCTATTGATGGAGGTGCTGCTTAATGTTAAACTAATTCTGTTGCTGAGTCAGGTCCTTGATCTTTGGCAACCTTTGTGCAACAGAAGTGTTTGTAGATATAAACATTAGATAGTAAATACAGTTTTTTGAGGTGACGCTGAAGCATGTGAAGCACAGTGCTGAGCTTTATGGGACAATAAAACTCAGTGATGAACTCTGTGAATAGTTTCCTCTTTGCAGGTCTTTATATCCACTATTAAACAACTGTTCCTCAGTGGCATTTAATAGTGTTTAAGAATATCTTCACTCCCCTTAAATCGTCCTGTCATCTGTGCAGTTCTCCACATGTAAAGGGTGCTTGCTGATACTATTGTCCTTCCTGTGGTTGCAGAGAAGCTCCACATGAGGTTGGAGTGTTCTGTTGAGCTGAGACAATAAATAGCGTGTAGGGTTTGAAGGCTGACAATTGCAACATGCATTTTAAATGATGGGACTCTACAAAATATGTCTGGAAGGAGCTTCAGGAGGCTTTCAGGTTTTTTGCGCCCCCCAAGGAGATCTACAACAGTCAAATGTAGAGGTGTGCCTACTTCTAGAGTTAAAGCTTAAGAAAACAAGACAGGAAAGTGAATTTAAATGCTATTGGGAAAAGGAGACGGGAGATAGATTAATTAAAATCAGGTAAATTAAAATCAGTTAGTGTCAGGGCTGTAGGTTCATTGTGGAATTCCTGGCTGTCAGCCCACTAATACCAACAACAATCGCGTGCTTCTGAGATACAGAGCTAAGGTCCCCTCCATTTCCTACAGACACCAGGGAGCATGTGAGACTCTGGTGGCCACCATAGATGATGGGTTGTTTGACCAAGGATACCAATTCATGAGTAGCTGGTTTATGACCAAAGAAGGCAGCTCTGTCTTCTGCTTCCTGCCATCTCCACTGCATCAGCACAGTAGTGGCAAAGTAGTTGAAAGCTGATCTTTTTAAAAACTTTTCTTCCAGCGTTAGTTTTCAACAATGCAAGCGTGATTTCCACACGAGGGAGGCTGGGAGTGGCTGAATTGCTTCTTCAAGGGCAAAGTGTGCTTGAGCTGGTCATGAAACTGCACCCTGAGGGCTGCTGAATCAGGCTGCTCATAAAAGTCAAGAGCATTTTAATGTATTAGGTGTTTATGTCCTTTCTTGAAGTGTTATAATGAGGATAAAGTGATAGCATCAGGGGAATGGGGTCACAGAGCAGAGCCCTGGGGAAGCACATGCCTGGCTCCTCTGGTGTTTACCTCAGGATGTGTTTTGGTTACCGACTGCTAAACATAGCAAAGCTGAAGGTGCATTATCAGTCTTCTGAATTTCAAGCAGTTTGTTGTGTATTACTGGAAAGCACATCATTGGTGGCTTTAACCAGCTGTAATATAGAGGCTGTTGAAAAACAGCTCTGTTACCATAACTGTCCTTTTATTTTATCTTTAGGAGAAACTATTTGTTGAAGTTACCTTTTAGATGCCGAAGTTGAAGATGTTTCTAATTGGAATAGTAGCTATGAGTATACATATTTTTTTTTAAGGTAGAAAAATGTTTACTGATATGCTTATACATTTAGTTTGTGTGTTCTCTGCAGTCTTCAGCAATTGGGTTGGGGTTTTCTTGGATGGCTTTAGCAATTATTTAGGAGGTGGTAGATGATCAAGGATTTTGAATACTCTTTAGATGACTCTATAGTACAAGGCCTATGGAGAAATCCAATGAGGCATGTATGCCAGAAAAGCTCTCCCCAAATAAGCCTACCTACCAGATAGGAGATCCACCTACTGAGGGCCTGAAGGCCTTGCTGAGGAACCCATGGACAGTGCTGAGGAGCACCTCAAAACATGTTTCCTCAAAGCATTTTAGGCCATGTGCATTCAGATTGGTGCTTGCTTACTGCGATGTTTAAACTTTCATTGTCCAATTGATGTAGAGGCTAGAACTAGTGTTTAAAGCTAAGCATCAGAGATGTAGTCTGTAAAATCCCTTCACGGTCTACTCTCAGGGAAGATTGGCACCTGTTTGCTGCCCTGGTCCTAAAACCCATGTTCTCAGAAGGACAACGGCAGGCAATACTGTGAGTTAAAAGTACTTGATGGGAAAGAGAAGAGAATAAATCCTCCAAAGCAGTGTATGACAGAGCTATTTTAGGTAAGGTTTCTCTTCCCTAATGCTATGGTGGATTTTTTTAAAGTGTTGTATACAATTTGTGACTAGCTCTAGGAATTATTTAAAAAACCTGCAGAATTAGGTAGATTGAATTCTTTCCCATAGACTTTTATCTTTCTTTTTTAAAAGCATACAGTGGAATTCATCCAAAGGTGTCATTCTGTTCATGTCTGTGCCAGTGGATCAGCTATCAGTGCAGAAGTCATCTTTTGCTCTCTGAAACTGAACAAAAAACCCAACATTTTTGAGTTGTCATCTTCACAAATCCTTGCTATGTAGGTATTACAAAACTTTTACTAATTAGTGCTGTTCTACTGAAGTCTTTAAAGGAACCTCAACCAAAAGTTTTACTTTGCAGGTGAGACTCAGTAATCCAGTTTCCCAGTAATCTAGGACTCTGCTGCAATCCAGAATAAATAAATAAAAACAATAATGTGTGCAGACATCAAAGAACGTGTAAATTAAATTACGAGGATTGGAAAGCTGGCAGTACATCCCTAAAAATAGCTAATCTCACAGGAAGATGGCAATTTAAAATAGGTACTCTGCTCCCACCAGTGTGCCCAGTTCTGCAGCCTGGCTTCATCTCGCTCGCTTGACTGTGAGTTCTCACTGGGCTCTCCCAGAAGGTATTTCTGCAGCAGTTCTGGTGGTCTAGCATCCTCCAGCTACTCATAAATGCGCGCTAAAGCTGTGAATTTTGTTTGGGGTGGTTTTATTTGGTTGTTTTGGCAGGCAGATCAGTGATGGTTTTGATCTTTTTTAGCTGGATGCTGTAGTTAAGGCTTCCTCATAAAGATGCTAAACCGAGGAAGTTAAGCTGTGTTAGAAATAACATGGGTAACATTTACAATCTTGCCCCTTAATGAATAAAAACTATTGAAACAGAAAAGCTGTGAAAAGTGAGACTGAATTTTCAACATGCACAGCGGCACTTTGTTGAATAGGGATGAACCTAAGCATGAGCCCAAGTTTCATTTTAGGACAAGAAGAAATGGCCTCAAGTTGCACCAGGGGAGGTTTAGATTGGATATTAGGAAAAAAATATTTACTGAAAGACTGATTAAGCATTGGAACAGGCTGCCCAGGGACATAGTCGACTCACCATTCCTAGAGGTGTTCAAAAAACCTGTAGCCATGGCACTTCAGGACATGGTCTAGTGGTCCTGGTAGTGTGGGTTGACAGCTGGACTTGAAGATCTTTTCTAACCTTAATGATTCTATGATGCACTACAGCACTTGCTGAATAAGAGCCTCAGTTTATAAGATCAAGTAACAGTTGGTGCAAGAACTGGCTCCAGCTCTGTAGGAAATTCAGGAGTGTGTTTTTCAAACACACAAGCCCATTGCATTGCAACGCCAAAATGAAAAAATCACTTTGAATTTGCCAGCACTGAAATGTAGTGGGTTTCAATGGATTCGCATTGCTAACGGCTCAGTAACAACACGCTGGGTGACTGTGCTGTTGAAATGAAAGATAGCATTGGTGTTTGGAAACAGCTCTTATATGGGAGAAAAAAAGGCTGTTAAGGCATGCTTTGTCTGGAGCAATTTCACAAAAGAACCGAGCACACAGCAGTGTGTAGGAGATGTGCATTAAGGCTTCTCTTTCTGTTGCATGAGTCATTAAAACTTATGTAAACATGCCTTCTTAAAAGCTGTATTTATCTTATTCATATAGAGGAATCAATAATAATGCTTCTGTCTTTTGTGAGCAGCAGTGGTGAAGGTATGGAGTACAGCACTTTGATAAGTGTGTCCATTCTCCCTGTGGATCACGAAAGACAAGAGACCAAGTAAAAGCAATTCCTTGTAACCATTACATGAAAACTTAAACAAAATCCCAGACCCTGTAATCTGGGATGGTAATACTATCTAATTGGTTTTTGAAAGACAGGTATGAGAGTCTGAGTAACGTGTCAGTTGAAAATAATCTTCCTCTTTTTTTCACTGGTATGTATCTCTGCATGTGCTTCAGCAGGGAGTCGATGTGAAGGTTAAGAGGCTTTGTGCACATAGGTGCAATTTCCTTGAAATTTGTCAGAACTGGGTTGTAGCTGGCCAGTGAGAACTGGCAAGAGTCAAAATATGGTGCGACACCAAGAAAAAAGATCTCAGATTGTGAAGGTTCAAAGTAAAAAAAAAAAAAGTGCTGTGACAGCCTGCCAGTGATTCACGTATTTTGGGAGTGCTTATGCTTCATATCCTGTTCACACGTAGAAGACACTGCTCTTTTGGACGTCTTTTAGCCTTGTGTGATTAGTCTGTCTTCATTAAAGATGAAAAAATGTAATAATAAGGAGAGGGATACTAACAGGTTGAAATTCCATGGGGTTTTAGGGATGAACCTCAGTCTGCTGAATTCAGAGGCAGCTTTGCCATGAGCAAGGGTATTTAGTCACTGTGAAGTCTAACAGAGCGCATAGCCTAGAGTTATCTGAAAGGGCAATCTGTAATTGTCAAACGAGGTTCAACTGGCATCCCTTGTGCACTTTATTGGGAGTAACTAGGTTTTGGACAAGAGAAAATATATTTTAGAAATCTGTCCATATGTGGAGTACTTTGGAAATTCACCTAGAGGTGAATGAGTAGCAAATCCAATATTCCTGGGTTCCTAGTGATTGGACTTTGAGAGCTACAGTAGTCTTTAAAAGGGCTGGCTTCTCTGAAGACAAGGGGACTTTTAAGTGTAATGTATGTTGAGCTTTGGGGATTGTATTGGATTTTGGCCGTTCTTTCAACCACTGGTGTAAACTACGCCTCAAACTTTAAACCACACAGGGAAAAAAACCTTAGGTCTTTGATGTTGTACCAAGATCCTCTGGTGCCACAGAGCTACCAGTGGCCACCATAATGCTGAACCTGGCACCCAGCCTGTGAGCTTTATCTGAGCTGTCTCCTTTCTGATGTGTTTGCCCGATATTTGAACTCTGTGTAAATCAGCTCAGGGGATCCTACATTTTCAGCTCTGGAGCCCACAAGAGCAGAAAAGAGGCTCCTGGCTCTTGGCTCCCTTTGTCCCAGACAGTACAAGTTGTTTTCTTCCATGCAAATATTTACGAAGTGTGTGGGGGAGAATTCATATACAATTTGTTGGCATTACATCAATACCGATTTATTCTGTTGTGTTATTTAGAAGTTTAATTAACATGAGCTTTGCAATATGTACTGGAAAGTAAATAGCAGGCGCATCATTATTTACTTGATGGAAGAGTAACACTTCTTTAGAAGATAGGAAAGTTTTTCCTAGTGCATGTGACTCTATTCACTAGTACCCTGCAGGCCATTCCACAGTGCACACACTTCTTTAAATCCCATGTAAGCCCAAATATCAGGCTTAGGTGAGACTTAAGTGCTGTGTAATTCTTGTGGTAAGGTTTTGCATGGGGTGAGTTTTATCCTAGCGTCTGAACACTGTACAAACAAGCAGGCAAAGGAGATCATTGACTCCATCAGTTTGGCTGTTGTGCAGAGCCATTTACGGAAAACAAATCAGATGCACAGGCTGACACTGCTCTCTTGATTTTATCATGTTAGTGATCAAAAATATCCAATGTGAGCAAAATACCCACAATGGAACAGTTTTCATTTGGAAGGACTTATTGGCTGAGAACTTGGCTGTCCACTGAATTATAAATCTCAGCCGGCAGCATTTTGTAATAGGAGTCCTGATATAACCTTTAGCAAAGATTCACAGATGGCAACCATGTGAGAAGGCTACTGTGCTTTTGATGCCATCTGCATTGTAATCACCCTCATTAAAAAGTGTCTTATCCTGTCAGTGATACATCATCCTCTGATGTCTCATCCATGAAGCCTGGTTCTGGAGCCTCGCAGATTATTTACACATGAGATTTTCATTGCAGAGTCCAAGGTTCAGGCTGATCAGTTGTGAAAAGTCAATGCCAATGGTGGGAGCTCTAGATAGAGGTAAGAAATCAAGCCTTACTGGAGCTGTCAGACCTGTGAATACTTTCACACATTTAACTTCTAACCATCTAACAATGAATCCTTGCTAGCTACCCTAGAATCGCCTGCATGCTCTGGGCCAGTTATAGGTGTCTGTGTCTTCAAAGCTTTGGCTCAGGCAGAAAAGGAGAAAAGCCTTGCTTTGGGAGAGACTCTTCCAACATGATCATATCCTGGCTCACAGAGCAGGTCTTTTCTCCCTAGATTGCATCCTTCAATCTGCTGCAGACATTCTCATGCTTCCTCTGGTCCTTTTGGTGTAGCATCTCACGTCTGGGATAACAATGTTGTTGTACTCCCTGTTTTCCAAATGTAGCTTTCGTCCTTTCATAAGCAGCTAAAATATGCACAGCCACTAACTTCGCTATTAACATAACATTTAAAACAGGCTTAACAGCAAGGACCAGATTTCTCGTTGATGATTAGCCCTGTTGGGCAGAACTGAATGCAACAGTCAAACTTCTCTTACTTTTATCAATATTTCTCCTGTTTGTGTGTAAGTGGCCTTCCCCCCTCTTTCATTCCTATTCCTGTTTTGTTCTCCAAGTATCATTAAACGATGTTTAATGTGAGCTAAATGCTATAGAAATGCTGCTGATTGCGGCTCTATTCGAATTTGTCAGCTCTGTTCTTCTAAGGCATCAGATTACTAAATGCTCTTCTAACACCCAGATACAATGAATATTTTTCCAGGTTGTCGTTATTATAGAGAGGTAGAGTAGATGTCTATTTTTCCCAGGTTTATGCAAGAATAGGCATAATATTTGATAATTGTTCCTCATCCCCATACACATTACTGCTTTGCTGCTGTGAATAGGTTATTACTGGCTTGTTTGTAGTCAGCACCCACACTTCGATACAGCAGTTGCAGTGGGTGATGCTTTTTCTCTGGACCTCTTTATAACTCATCTTTCATCTGCCTCCTGATTTTTCTCTGTCTATTGAAATTTCGTGCATTCTGGGGGTCTGGTAGTCCAGATGTTTTCATGACAATAATGTCTTTATCATCAGGATTTCATAATTAGGCAATTATTTTTTTTACAATACAGTCATTTCAAGATTTTTTGTGTAATAAGCAGTTAGATATTATAATCTGCTAGAAATGCATCTTTGTGTAAATATGGATTAGAATAGATTTTAATTTTACAATTTCAGAGATCTAAATTAGACATTGTAGTAAAGAAAAATGACTTTTTATGTCTATTAGAACATTTACTTTTGTCTTGTGTTTATGCCAGCTAGAGTGAAATACTTCCATATGTTTTTAATCTTAGGTTAAGTTTTAACTGCTGGTAAAAGAGATGGTGGGAGAATGCTTTGTGATGATGCAAGAAAATGTAGCTAGTATTTTTGAGATACTGCAGCGCCCTGTCCCCTCCTGCTCTGCAATAGGGAAGTCAAAGTGTCAACAGAAATAAAATCCTAGTCAGCTTGAGCCAGCTGGAAGGTGGAATAACTTCAAGACATTTTGTTCTGATTATTTCAACAGCTTCTTTTTGCATGTAGCTGGAATGTTCGGCTAAAAGTCATTTCATTTCCACCTCTTCCGATTCTGTGTGTTTCGATTGAGAGCTGCAATGGAAGCAAGTGCCTGCAGAAATGGGCATATTCCAGTAAAGAATCATTTCACATCAGTTTCCTAAAGAGCTCCCTCTGTAATTTATCTCAGTCTGTCTTACTACTCTTGTTTTCCCTGATGTTCAGTAAAATATTAATCCTTTCAAATGTTAAGACTGGATTTAGTCTTTCAATTTATCTTTTGCTTCTTCAACGCTGATTTCTGAGGATGTTCACAGAGGGAAATAAAGTTTCAGACAACACTGGATGAGTATAATCTTCTGATTCTGTGCTGCTTTTATTTCTAATAGAAATCTGCCTGAAAACTTTACTTCTAGTCCATCTTCATTTGTTTTGATGGGAAAATTCCCGATGGCTTTAGACAAACAAAATGCTAT
>JAVSBS010006153.1:19906-30352 GCA_033124195.1 Coracias cyanogaster
GAGGACCAGATCCACAGCAGATGTGATTCATACAGAGCTATCAACTACACACTGGTGAGGGACTGTCCTGAGCATCCTTCTGCCCTGCGGTGTGTAGGTGCTACCTGTGGGTCATTTCTCCCTTTTACCTTTCTGTGAGGCTCAGGCCCTGAGCAGGGCAAGTTTCCATCTCCCTGTTGTTTCCCTGACACTTTCCTCTGCATCCTTCATAACGTCTGCAGTAACGCAGCCCTGAGGTGTTTGCAGCCTGCAAGGTGCAACTCTTCTGTGCAGAGCAACACTCCCTTCCCCTCTGGCCTTCCTTAATCCCCTGCTAGAGACCTTTCTGCCAGAAAGCTTTAGTTGAGGCCCAAGTTGATTCCTGATGAACTCTGGAAAAGCTGCTCTATCCATTTGTGTCAAAGTTATGAGTCAGCCCCTGCTCTGGCTCTGCAGTCCTGATGCTTATTTGCATTTTTCTGTACATGATTCTTTCCATTTCCACACATTAATCTTTCTTTGTTAAGGCTTTCCCCCACGCTGAACAGATAGAGGCACAGATGGCTTGATGCAGGTTTTTGGGTTTTTTTTTTACTCTTTAGTTTCTACAGTTCATTGAACAGCAGCAATGTTTAGGTTACATAAATCTTAAATATCTTTTCAATGGAAATCACATTTGCTTAGCCCAGCGCGCCACTAATCGCCTTGTATTCAAGAACATTTCAACTTTATTTTCCAGTGTAGCATCTGGTTGTGCTGAGGAAGGGGTGGGCTTTACACACAAGTCTATGGGGCTGGATGGGATCCACCCAAGGGTACTGAGGAAGCTGCTGGAAGTGCTCACCAAGCCACTTTACATCATTTGGCAGCAGTCCTGGCTAATCAGGGAGGTTCCTGTTAACTGGAAGTTAGAGAACACGACACCCATCTACAAGAAGGGCTGGAAGGAGGATCCAGGGAACTACAGGACTGTCAGTTTGACTTCAGTGCCAGGTAAGGTTATGGAGCAGATCATCTTAAAGGTCTCTTCCAACCAAAAAGATTCTATAATTCTATGATTCTATGGAAATAATATCAGGCTGTTTGGAAAAGGGGAGATTATTTGTTTCTCCTGAGGATAATTTTAGGACATCCTTTGGAAGTCCTGTCTCCTTGGCACCTACTGGAACAGCCTTCACCAGAGATCAACTTCAGTGCCTGCTACAAAGGCTGTGTTTCAGACTTTAAATGTTTGGTCAATAGAGATGCTTTGGGTACCCATGTACTATAGGTGAACACCTAAATTAGTACACGGAGTATGTGCTTTGAGTGTATCCTTTCTCTTTGTTGCTGAGCAGTGAGGTAAGAAGATGCAGTCTTGGCTTATGATGATCCTCTTGGGCTCAGGACAGCAGGTGCCCAGGGCAGCACTGCATTCTGGATCCAGACTAGTGCCCTGATTAGGATCCCTTCGCAGGCTTCCTTGGGCCATCCCTGCAAAGTGACCACAGTCAAGACAGGAGGCAACCCCACTGTTTGTACCTGCCCAATGAGGGATGGACCATCTCCTCCATTTCAAACCCAAAGCTCGGCTCAGCCACACGCTGAGAGCCAGCTGGGGCAGTATGTTTCAGAGATGGACCAGGTGTTTCGAATGCTGCTAGAATTCCTTGTGAAAAGTTACAGAGTAGAGTTAAAATTTCCCTGTGTGCTTTATTGCTGCCTTGGCTGCAGGTTTCTCCCTGCACCTGGTGGACTGAGGCACTGTGGCAGTGACGTTCTCGTGTGGGGTGGGTGTTTGGGACTGCTCTTTACAGCGCTTCTCCTGTAGGACCCACCTGTGGCCCCACTCTCCACTCGCTGAGCTGCCAGGAGACTGCTGGGACTGTTCCATTATATTTTAAAAGCTGGTTAGAGGCCTGATTTATAAAGTACAGATCTGTCACACTGACAACGTAGATTTTTAATGTAGTCAAGCTTTAAAATAATCTGTTTTGACTTTTTTCAAGGTTTCCTTTTTGGCACCTCAATTGCAGTGCTCCCTGCTGGGACTTATTTAAGGGGAAGAAAGGACATAATGTACTTACAAGTGCAAATGATGTATGTTTATTCCCCTGAACTGAATAAGTGGCAAACCCAGAGGGTGAATAAGATAAGCTCATCAACTAGGTACTCTGAACTTTCTTTTCAGCAATTAAGATGAGGTTTGTAGCTCCCTGTCAGTTCTGCCATATAATAATACCGAGTAGTCATGTAGCTTTTATCCTAATAGCAGAGAGTGAAGGCGCTTATCCCAGCTCTGAAATACAGAGCCCATTAAAATGGGATTGAAGGTAATTAATAACAATTGTTGTATTTTCTATTTGTATTCAAAAACAGCCAGCTTAATTATACAGGGCAAATTCAAAATAGTTCCACCAAAGTCATGAAGTCCAAGTTTACACCCTTATAGACATGAAATCAGTCTCTCTCCAAAGTGTTCTCAGAAAGCTGACACAAGTTTCTTGTTTCTAGATGAGTTTGCTTGCATTCAGAAGAACATTCCTACATATACAGAGAAAGAGAGAGAAGGAAGGAGAGTTCCTCTTTCTTACCTCACAGCCCCAAGAGGCTGGGTGGGATGGGTGCCCAGAACCAGACACAGTCTGCAGTATACGGGATGGGTCAGGATGCAGAGAGATGTGGGGACTGGACCCTGGCATGGTCTGAGATCATGGTGCAGGTCCCAGTGCAGGGTTGATCAGTCCCTCCATGCCGGTCATACAAGCCAGCTTGACGTGCTGCCCACTGCTGCCATCTCCAGCTCTGCAAAGAGCTTTCATGAGAAACTGGCTGCGTTTTAGTCATTACCTAGTCCTCTGGCCACTGCAGGGCTGCTCAGGCTTGATCCCGTCTTCCATTCACCCTCATCTTGGCTGTTGTGGCAGTCTGTCAGCTTGAACTCTGCTTGTACCTTTTCCCTTCTGAGCTTAAAGATCCATGTTTTGGCACATCCTCTTGAACAGCTTCAACCAAGTGTGAAGGGAGGCATGGCACTGGTCTGCAGTGCTGCAGCACCGAGGGATTCCCTGCAGCAGACATGACCCTGCCGCTTCCCGTACAGCTGGGTTTGCATCAAGGTTCAATTTACCCTTTTGTCAAGCATTAAGGTCTGTCTGCAGCTCGAGGATGCTGACTGCATGTAATTTAGACTTGTTTGGGACATGATAAACTTCTGTCCTTCTCAGATGGTTTGTAACTGGTGACTGAAATCTATACTCCTTTCTGACCAGTTTGCAGGAGATGTTTTTTTTCACACAGCAACCAACTAATGGGCCCTCTTGTTCAGTTTTGATTTCAGGCTGAAGGTTGCACATCAGTCCCTAGTTACAAGAATGACATACATCATGCTCAGGGCCACGTTTTCCCTTCTGCCTTGCCACGAACACAGGAAATCCAGCCTCAGGGCATGAAGAAGGGGTGACACTGACTCCACAAAGTGCCTTGTCCTTCCATTCCCTGATCTGCATCAGCCTCTCTGTGCAAGAGCAGTATAGGGGTTGCTGGGTGGGGGAGGCTGGCAGAAGGGACAGGAGACATCAGGCACAGGAGGACCTTCCTCTGAACCTCCCAGCATGAGGTTTAACCTAGAGCCCACTGGAGCAATAACTCCAATGCTTACAGCTCTCCTGCTGCCAGAAGAAGAAAGGGTCATGGTTATAACTGAAAGGTTCCTATGGGGGGGCTGGGAGCTGATGCTGGCAGAGAGTTTGGTTGTCCCTCCCAAAGCTGCTCTCGGGGCTGGCTGCTGGCAACACCACTCATCCAGCCTTCAGCTGGATATAAAAAATAATGACAGAGGAGGTTTCCATGGCCTTGTTAGGCACAGTCTCAAGGGTGCTGGTGGTGGCACAGTGATGCTCAGGAATGGCTTCAGCTTCCTTTTATGGCTCTGTGGGATATTTGGGTTGGTGTTCACCATCGGCAGCTGAGAAAGTACTACTGCACCTGGCTTTGCACTTCTTCCATCTTCATGGCTATTAGCTGCAACCACTTCTGTCCCTGTATAGCTCACTGGGAATTTGATTAACAGATGACATATTTTGCTACCAGGCCATCAAAGGGAAAGGAAAATGAAGATATTACCATCATTCTCATTTGTTGTTTCTATGGCAGTGAAGATAATACCGGGGCTGTGCTAAAGCCCACACACTGCTTACTCCTTTTACCTACCTGCTTTAAGACCTGCCTCTACTTAGAAAAGACAGCCCAGATGAGGGAGAGAAGATCTGAATTGTCCTTCTGCCTGCTCAAGCCCAGGCAAGAGGCTTGTTCTCTGGTGAGGAATGTTCAGATGGTACAAAGGTGCTGCTTCCCAGTAGTCTGCCTTCAAAATCTTTTGAAAATTACTGGGCTTAGAAGTCCATGAACAAAATTATCTTCTCACTTTGTTATTTATCTTCATAATTTACATTAGGTAAACACAGGGAATTGTGGTTAGAAGCATACCTTAGACACCAAAATAAAAAGAAATAAATGTAACACTAGAAGGAAAGACCACGGCTGGGGCTGAATCTTGCTGTCTTTTCCTTTCCCAGTTGCATTTCTAAGTCCTTGCAAAAAACTGGGCTATTCATTAGCTAGATTGCTTCTCCTTTTCTAGGAAGGCGATGCAGGAAACTAATGTTCCTTCCTTTTCCAAATTACAGAAGCAAAAAATGCTGTCTTTGTGCAAGCTGAGTAGTAAAGTTTTGCAAGGCTGCTACTGCAAATACCACTTGAAAAGAGACTCGAAGCCATGGCCACGTATATATATTCTTTAAGTTCATTACAATTGGAGTACACAGCAGGACAGGTGCAATATACATTTCAAAATAGAATGCACTATCAAAGAACAATCATCGAGGATGTGCGAAGATAACAAAGTAAACTCACTCGCAATTGTTCTTTTACAGCAAATGCTGATACATTTTTAAGCTACTCACAAGCCGGTTAAATAACTGGCCATCTTTTAAGCTCAGGCACCCTGGAGTGTAGGAAGCAAATAATTCTCAGGGGGGATTTAACACAGTTATGTAAAATAATCTGAAGCCATCCTGGTTGCTCCAGAAAGATTGTAATTATGCAGGGTGGTTTTATTAATGTCTGTTATCATCAGTTGATTTTTCCTTGTAACAAAACAAAAGTCTTGTTCTCATTTGTTTGAGAAGCAGTTTCTGTTCCTCTCACGAAGAGGAAGGGGGTTCGGACATGCTGCTGAATGCGCTGCTGTGAGTCTGGATATTTATGACACAGAGTATCTTTTGAATAATCATTTTTAACATCTGGTTAATCTTCCATTCTGTTTGAGTAAGGAAGTGCCATCATGCTGGGCTGGGTACAAAAGGCACTCAGTACTCACTAACCAGCAGTCACTCTGCATGAAGGCTTTCAAGCAAAATCCCTTGTGTTGGTTTTCAACCTTTCCGGTCAGGAGGTTGGCAATGGCTGAGCTTAATGTTGGGGGACCAGAGTTTTCTCCACAGGAGCCCCTGACAAGTAGATTTTAAAGCAACCCTCTGGCTTTCTAACACATATCTAGGATGCACACAGAACACAACTGATGCACCCTCCACACGCTATGTCCCTGGCTGTTGAAGCACTGCTCAATGGGCAGCAGGGTGAGGATGGGACGTCTGGACCAAGCTGGACCTTCTCTACTTTGTTACCTTCTAGTTTAACCCATTTCTCTTCTGTCCCTGAGCCACATGTCTTCTGCTCCCATGTGTCTTCCTGCCCTCCATGTAACAAGTTTTCTTACATCATGGATAAAATAGTTTTTGTATTACCCTGGTCTGTCATGGGTTATTAAGAAAATCCATTGCTGCGGTGGGATTTTGGTTATCCATGCTGTTGCATTAGTTGCCACCCATGCTACACACCTGCAGATCTGAGACGGAAACCCTCAGCTTGTGTTTGGTAAGCTCCTAGCAAAGGCAGATAAGCCGCCATGCTGGTGACAGTCTCCTGCAGCCACACGGTTAAACCGCAATGGCAGGAGCAGAGGGAGTGTTGTGGGACATATTAACTGGTACCCATTTTTTTTAGGAAGAGACTTATATTTAGCAGGCCTAAAAATCAATGGTGCTGCCAGTTTTTATTCCACTACAACTAAAGCAGAACTTATCACAGATGACTGTGTAGGGTCATTCAGATACTCTGCAATATGTTCACATGTTTTCCACTGCTGAATGAAAAGGAGAAAATGAGTATGATGCTTGTTGTAGGTGTGTGTCTTGCTTGCAGATGGTCCAGATTTCTGTGTAGCTGCTTCTCTATTACACAGGGCTTTCAGGTTTCACTATTGATTAGAGTGGTCGCTTTTCTAATTAAAAGAATTCCCAAGTCTAAGTATTGACTTGGGCAGTAAATGTGCCAGGTTATTAAAGATAAGAGGCTTTAGTCAGAAAATATGTTACCCTCTCTTGCAAAAGAGGTCAGTGTAACTCGAGTAAAAGTCTGTCCTAAAAATCAGAAAACAAGCAAAAGAAACGAGAAAGTAGGAGCCAGGCAAATGCTGCTTATGTAATTACAGCAAAGCAAGTAGGACAGAGGGGAGACCGGGCAGTCGTGCCCAGCTTTCGCATGCCCACTTCTCAGGGCAAAGTATGATTGCATGTGTGATTTGTGTTCCTTCCGTATGGGGAGGGGATATCACTCAGCAGAGGCTATATGGTTAAAACGAGAGCACACATACTTGCTCATCATTAAATGACAGCAGTGGTGAAGTGTCTTCCATTGGGATGAACTTTCACAGGGCTTCAGTAGACAGCTGCCTGTGGTAGGTCAAAGGAGGTTTTGAAGGTACACTTCAACCGCTTCTTTAAAATATTCCTTCTCAGCTCTTGACACACACCCCTAAAATATTACAACTACTGTAATATGCAACTATTTCTATTATGGAAAACAAAGTTGCCTGCAATGAGGTTGATGTCACCTGGCAGCCACCCATGCCTTGTCCAACAGGCTGCTTGTCCACAGTGAGAGATGGGCCCTTCCATGTAATCTTCATTGGAGAGCTGGAGCTGGATTCTTTGAAGAACCCTCTCTCCCTCCACTGTTCTGGAAATGAGCGTATATGTTTAGCCAGGAGTAAGCACTGAGCTCTTAAGTAACTGAAGTTGGGTGAGATGAAACCTGCCCTGGGGAACCTGAATTCCTTAAAGTAACACATAATTACCCCTGCTGGAAGTTGTTCTCACCTCTGGGCATAAGTCTTGTAGGTGGTTCTCAATGTGTAGTGGTAGTTACAGGATTTGCAACATTTTATTTGTATACTCACATCCATCACCTGGGGACATGAAAATCGTGCTTATAAGTGTCAATAGACAGGCATGCTGCTGGGTAAACAGAATGAATGGGCATCAGCTATGGGGTTCTAAACAGCAAGCCTTGGACTGGTGCTGTAATTTGTAGCTCTGCTTGGTCTCAGGGCACATGGAGGCACTGGGCTCCTTTAATGCTGAAAAAAAGTCAGGACCTGCACAAGGGTCAAGCATAAGACAATGCAGGGGGCAGCAGGTAGACCCAATGAGTGATGGGAGAAATGTAGGATGACCAGGGGGCTTAGCCAAGGTGGCTCCGAAGGGCCATACTAACTAAGCCTTGTGGTGCAGCCTGCTTCTGAAATATGCTTTTTCACAGCTGACGTCGGGATCACTAACAGTAAGAGTTTTATAAACACTCACACATAGAGATCCATATGTGGAAGAAGCAAATGTATCTTTGGCCCTCCTCTTTTCATGTCATTAACTGGTCTCTTTTTTTTCCATTCTCCACCTCAATTTTTTTCAATTTTCCTATGCTTTTAGAGAGCCTTTCCTTACATCAGATGACTTTTTCCACTTTCTTGCATAAATTTTACCCTTGTTTCCAGTTCTGAAGTATTTATAGTTCAATGGCACACATAACCATTGGGCATACAGTAATTTCTCTTTGAATACTTTCCGTATCTCTCCTGCGTGCTTTTCCACCCACACATATTCCATTGCCTTGTCCCGAAGGATGTCTTTATTCCTCCTTTATACTTTTGGTTTCTCTATTGTTTTTTTCATGCCTTTCTTCTTGACGGGTTGGGTGGTTTTGCACATCACACGGCTTGAAAAAATTTCCCCTTCAGACTCTTTCATTGAACCAAATCCTATTCATCTGATATGCACATTGACTGACATTCAGTGCTGTCTAAAAGAGCAACCTGCCTACTGCGGAGAACCTATTTTTGAAGAACTTTTTGGTCAAAGGCCTCAGATTGGCCTCCACAGAGGAATTAGCTTCACCCACAGAAGAGTCCCACATTGGGTGGGTCCCACAGCACAGTCATGACCTCTAGGGTTGTCATTGTGTCTAGATATTTTTGTTGTTGGCATTTTCTTTCCTATGGTATTTTTGCACCAAAGCAGAAAACCGAAATTCTATTTTTTTTTTCCAAGATTGACATAGTTTTTCCGATGAAAAAGCAAGAATAATGGTGATTCAAATTGTGCAGTTATTTTCTCCCTGATTTTATGTAGCCCTGTAAGGTAATACAAAGTGAATAGCTGCCTGTGGCAAAGCCACAGCTTTCGTTTCAGTATGGACTAATAGAGAGTTGTGCCTCAAAGGGCAAAGATGGGAAGGTAGGCTCACAGGATTGAAAGCAATGACTCTGAACAAGATTTAAGAGTCACAGTTAAAATAGCCATGGTGCTGCTGTTAGAAGGAATACAATCAGGGATATTAAGTTATATTACTTCTGTTATTTGGTGCTCATGGCAGCACTGATGCAAGCCTTCCCTTAATTCAAGAAGGAGGATGAAAAAGCTGCAGAGGACCGAGAGTGACAGAAGGACTGGAAAATGTGTGTGTTGGTGATGTACTACAGGGTTTCCACCAGGCTGTCTTAAGAAAGAAAAGGTTTAGGGATGACCTGACTGCAGCTAATACTTCCAAGAAGGAACACGTATCAGTAGGGATCAGTTAGAGGATGAAGATAGGAGAATTCCCAAGTCAATTCAATTTGCACAGTTCATTGTGGTTTGTCAAGGATCAGAACAGAACCTCATGTGCAGGGCAGTTCCAAGCCCAGACAGATGGACTTTCTAAAATGCCAGTGGCTAGCTTGAAGGTACTCCCAACCATGGACATTGGCA
Source organism: Coracias cyanogaster (assembly GCA_033124195.1). Taxonomy (NCBI): domain Eukaryota; kingdom Metazoa; phylum Chordata; class Aves; order Coraciiformes; family Coraciidae; genus Coracias; species Coracias cyanogaster. The sequence continues at coordinate 29,011 of JAVSBS010006153.1, forward strand.
GTACCACCTCATGGACCTCCATGTAAACACAGCACAGGGTGGCCAGTGGTCCACGTGCTGTACTAATTCACTGGTCTAACACTCTTTGTATGCTTGAGGACTAGTTCAGGCAGGACTTAACCCAGACATTGTATGTGCTGCATTAATGCCCAGAGCCCTGAGGAGATGGCCAAGATAGATTTAGGTTATAGGAGCAATACAGGAGCCTTTAGAAATGCTGCAAAGAAATTTGACACTAGTTGGCCTGATTTTGTCAAGGTAAAGAGCACCAGGAATGAGCTGAAATGTACTTTGCATTTTTGAAAATCAAGCCATAACTAATTAACCCCTGCCCTCCTATATGATTCATTGTAATTTCCAGTTTATTGGAGAGGAAAAGAGACATTTTAAGCTTCTCAAAACTTTGCAGCAAGTTTGTGGCATGATCAGAACTTGGAAGATCCTGAATAATCTCCCCATCACTACTTCTTCCCCCTTTCTAATTAACTCAGCTTTTACTATCACCAATACAACCTGTTATATAACACAGACCATATAAGCTATAGGAATAAACCCCAAGAACACGCCAGGCTGCATTCCTGTCCGGAGCTGCGATAAGCCAGCCAGGAGCACATCCTGCCTTTAATTATACTGAAGAGGTCTTAGTGATTTGGTGTCCTACATCAGTATTAGGAAGCTTGGGCATTGAATTGCTATAAATCAAGAGCTTTGCTGCTCTCACAACAAGCCCAGTGGGAGCCTGACTTTCTCAAAGAGCTTAATTAAAGAGTGCTTATTGTCAGCTCACCCCTGTAGCCCATTAGAGCTCCACAGAGATTTCTGTTCTCCAACAGCATTGTGAAAAGTGGGACAGCCCTTGCTTCTTAGGAAGCTCTGTGTTCATAATCACTTCCTTACATGTCCTGGTGATCTTAGAGTCATGTTGCAATTAGTTGCTGATAGGTGTGAACCGGGCATATCTGAGTAACTGTTTATGGAGATGCTATTGGCTAGACAGTTATTCAGCACGGTCATAATTTTCCTCATAGCTAGTACTTTCTCTGGCTGTATCTCAGTGTGCTTGGAAAAGCAGGGTTAATCTGTGGCATGCCTATTTTCTTTCCTCAGAAGTGCACACCTACCTGCCCTCTGATGAATGCAGCTCCTTGTGATTTACAGAGTGAGAGGAACCCAGGTTCCCATGTCATGGAGGCCATTCAAAAGGTTACTCACTTTTGGCTTGAAGTCCATGTCACGGAAGAGTTACACTGTGATGTAGTTAAATGAGTTATTCAGACCATAAGCTCTGCTGGCTGGTGGAACCAACTTGTTTTCTGTGTGCATAGGGCTGGGGTACTTAGGA